>JAIPMN010000819.1:0-23625 GCA_020650975.1 Apostichopus californicus | reverse complement strand
GAGAGGATACTATATATCTATAGACAGTCAGAGAGGATACTATATATCTATAGACAGTCAGAGAGGATACTATATATCTATAGACAGTCAGAGAGGATACTCTATTATATATAGACAGTCAGAGAGGATACTATATCTATAGACAGTCAGAGAGGATATTATACATCTATAGACAGTCAGAGAGGATACTATATATCTATAGACAGTCAGAGAGGATATATATCTATAGACAGTCAGAAAGGATACTGTATATCTTTAGACAGTCAGGTAGGATTGGTACTCTCTACATCTAAAAGGCTAATCACAATTTTTTATATGTAATATATATATAGGTTTTCATTGATCAAAAGATTACTTTCAACTTTCATCAGGCTATATATCCTGTGATAACAGACTTAACTGTAATGTACTCGATCAGAATCCAAACGTGGTCCTCAAGTACTAGACTGAACCAATTTACAGGAAATGGATGACAACAACAACAATATTTTGTATTGACAAAGATTACACGTAAGTACTATATTCCCCTGTAGGTTGATGGTACACATAGTCATGTAATTATTCCAAGTCCAAGACAACAACTTGAGTGCTGGTATTACGTATTATTAGGGATCTGTAGCAAGTCTGCAGGTTTTCAAGACTTACAGTATTACCTTTCACAGATGTTGAAACTCTTGACCGCTCCTTTTAATAAAGCTAAATTGATGATAACATTGGCTTCTCAATACTAGGCCTTAATATTAATCTATCGTTTTATAAATTGTGATAGCTCAACCTAGCTGGCCCCAAATATTCACCAGGTTCCCCCTCCCTCTCATCCCCCTCCCTCTCATCCTCCCCCCCCCCAAAAAAAAAATTGTCAAGAATAGGTTCTATATGTTTGAGCAATAATGCAACTCTATAAATTATTGGCCCCCACCACCTATAAATACATTCTATTTCAGGCAGAGCACATTGGGAGCCACCTTAAAGCAGCATTTTGCGTTTGGTCGCCGTTTTCTACTTTTTTGACATGTCCATCAAGTTTTTTACATATCAATCACAAAACAGCAAACTAAGATATTAGCCAAGTTTTTCCCTGCCAACATCGTTAATTGGCGAATAATTAAGGATATTTGCAAATAATGAGAAAAGTGTCCACGACAAATTCCACATTTAAAATTAATCGCATACAGTTCCCCCAAACCGACTAGTTTGAATTCAACCAATCAGAGATGCAGGTTTAGTTATGAGCCGTTGCTAAAAATAGATTCAAGACTTTGTGTTGGTACAACCAGGGAGTTGTTATGGAACTCCCTGGTACAACTGCCATATAGCCTGTACACAAATCAACATGGTGTTGTATTACATACGTTCGTAGTGTTTAAATATTCATATTATGGGCGAGGTTTTTTGGGATCCCAACGGAAAATATCTTGGAGAAAAACAAAGTTGAAAGTTGCAAATTTTTCGACTTTTATGCCACCATTTGAAGTAAGATTTAAAAAGATTAGCTAGTTATGTATGTCGTTATGGCATAGTGGAGTCAGTGAGGTTGAGAAAAATCATAAAAAGGACGCAAAATGCTGCTTTAAAGTGTACAGGAACTACGTGTAATGAGTTATATGAGTTTTACCTGTTTATCTCTCTCTCTCCACCTCTCTCTCCACCTCCAATTCTCTCTCTTTCTATATATAGGACACCATAGCAGTATATGACTTATAATTCATTTTCTTCCCTTCCTCTCAAGGTTAACTGAATCAGGTGTGCTATTTGTAGCTTTCTATATAGGTTAAGTACTTAAACCTTCTTTTCTCGTCATCATATATCACTAACAGGAATATACACGGTGCTTCCAATTAAAATTCTCCTTCATGCAGATAACACATGTAGGACATTGCATTGAGGCAGAGAAACCTGTATAAACTAGTCTCAGCTAAACTCATACATCTTAGAACCCCTTTCACAATATAACGTTTATGTGCTTCCATGTCGCCCCGATTAGCTAGGAGCAAAATCATCTTCTCTGTACACTTGAACTCAATTACAAGTCTGACATTTTTAAAACGATTAAAACCTAAAAATGTCACCTTTGGTGATAGTGCAATGCATGAAGCTATAACATAGAGACACATTTTGAATTTCAGGTAAAATGCTACACTTACCTATATAGCATTATGATATTACACTATGGTTCATGTATAATTAGCTGCCATAAAATATGACTCATCAATTGGCTGTAAATGTATTTATGCTACATTTTACTTGCATTCGATGGTCAAACATTCCAGTCTGTTTTTAGATTCAAGACTGGACTCTGGGTTTGGTATATGGCCAGGTATAAAATTTACGGTTGGATTATATATTAAAAAATTTCGAATGTGACAATCGGATAGAAACCTAATTGCATTATCAAATGATACAATTAGGGAAGCACATCCAATGCCATGTACACCTAAACAACTACAAATCCATTATAGTTCAGCATATTAATTAAGTCATTTAACAGGAATCTTGAGATTATAAGCAAATGTTCAAAGGCTTGGAAATTATGCAACAAATGAAACATTTGAACAGCAACATGCTATGATGCTATAGCCATTTTGTAGCTCCTAATAACAGGTTATTAACAGTGATTAAAAATATGGATATTTCTATGCTCCATAAATTGAATGCATAATTGTGTTGATATTTCATTTCGTTACCTGAACCATTGTTTCTATAATTTTGTCATATTTGGAATACTATAAATAACAAGTATACCTTTAACATTCTGTCTTTTTGTTTAAATGTCATCTGTATCAACTGCTCCCATAATATGCTAAAAAAAGTCAGAATATCGTCAACGAGCCTTTTACTGCCAAATTAAACGTATAATGCATGTACAATGAGAATTTCAGTTGTCTACTCAGTGGCTATAGGACTGTATAGTTTGGGAGGTTCAGCACCTTCAGGAAAGCGCTTTTGAACACTTCTAGCAAGTTTTAGCGTTCTACTATTTGGAATAAATACTGCTGACCTTTACACATAAGGCAGATCTATAGACACAGTACGGTGAGAGTGCTAAGGTTTTGCGGAGATAGGTAAGCAAGGAAGCAAATTTAAATCTGTAAGCTAACCACAAGACTGTAGCAAATTCTACATAAAATGCAACTTTTAATTACATTATTGGTCTATCACATTATACACACTTCTGTGAGTTAATTGCAGCACAATCTTGTTCCCAGTTCTCCCAATGGGGGTTATACTGAATATTTCTGTACAACCGTATACATATACTGTACACAATTGGCAGTTTCTACCTGAGAAAGTAACGTTACGCTACTCAAAAATGAAAGCATGGGTGTGGGTCGCACACAAAAGCAGCCCCCAAACTCCCTCCCTTTATAAGAAAAGGATACTTATCAGGCTGTTTTAGACTGTAGAACTTCTCTGAAGATCCAAAAGAGTATAATAATCCAAAAATTCAAGGTATCCGGGAGAATTCCGTAAGAAATTTTCCAATACGAAAAAACATGTGTAGACACTTTGGATGGTAGAATGAGAAAGAAAGGGCAACGACCGGAGGAGCCTGTCGTTGAAGGTGCACAGTGTTAAACGATTACCAGGGCATACTAGGCATGGTAGAATGAGGTGCTAAGGTTGTGAGGAGACAGGTAAGCGAGGAGCGAAGTAAATATATATATATATATATATATATTATTATATAGATACAGACTGCAAATGTGTTTTATGTGCAGTACAGTGTATACATCCTACTGTATATATCATGTGGCCAGAAAGGAAACCAACTGATGCATTCGCAATCAAATCAGGACAAATGCCATCTCCTAGTGCATGGGAATAATTCCTTGCATAATGCAAGAATAAACATTATTAACTACGGTGTACGTCAACGATCTAATTTATGGGAAAGGAACAGACTCCGGTTTCAGGTCCTCGTAAATATTATGATGAAAAGTATTGAACAGCCAATTAAGCAATAGTTTCCCAACAGAGCAACAATGCAAGAACTCTTCAACTAGAAAATGCAATCTACTCTTTCTCAGGGGACAGCGGTACTGGGTCACTTCAGGACACAACACACTGCCAGTCTATAAGCTAGATGTGATTATATCAAACTTGAAGAGAGTCAACTAAAAGGTTTTGAACTAAAAAGAAAAACAAAACCTATGAGTATGCTGCTGCATTGTAGAACCTTTTTTAAAATCTACAATTTGTTCCTTAATCTTTGGCAGTGTTTATTGAAAACAAGGCAGAAACAATGGAGAATGAACTAAGAAAGAAAAAAAAACAAAGCAGAAAAACAAAAAATTAGAAAATTACGGGATCTTAAGGGATATTATTTAATAAAAAAATATACATCAGAGCACATATCGTGGAGATTTTAAATTCAACATGTAGTCTGTGTAACAATCCTCTACTCAGTGAAATGTTTACAAAGTAGTTTCGGCAAGAAATTGAATGCAATTGTTCATCACAAAAATCCCACTTTTGGTGTCCATGGTGGAACATAAGTTTGCAAGCACCAGTACCCTGTACAGCTACCTCTCTCATCCTCTCCCAGGCCTTCCCCAACAAGCATGGCCTCACAGCTCAAACTGATACAGATCTAAACAGTTTTGTTATTCTGTTACTTTTTTAGTATTTTTAATAGTTTATTGTACTATATTAATGCATATTTTAAGACTTTATCTATATCTATAAAGTCTTTATCTACAAGGTCTTTGACCTGCTCCACAATTAACTGTTGTATCGATATAGGAACAACAAAATTGGACCAATTTGCACAACTTTTCATACGAATGGTTAAAAGAGGTAGGAGGAGTCAGGCCCTGGATGGATCGTTGCCTAAGATCTTAACAGTTTTATTATTCTGTTACTTTTCATTATTACTTTTATAGGAGCATGCATGAATAGTGTTTTTCTTACTGTAATAATGCATATTTTAAGTCTTTATCTGTATCACAAAGGTATTGACCTGCTCCACAATTAACTGTTGTATCGATATAGTTCAAAAGAGGAGGGAGGAGTCAGGGCCTGGATGGATGGTAGCCACACCCACACCCACTCTTTAAAGACTTGACCAAGCGTAGTATTAGAGGATAATGCATGCATGTATATGAGGTAAGCTAGTACGCTTCATAAAGTTAACTGTTGGATAGAATTAGAACTGACAATACAGTAGAGGAGCTACTTACAGTACAGAGCCTTTATCATTTAAAGCCCATCAGGTCCACTAATAGCATTTCATGCTTCACTGGTTGAATACCTTGAGCCCCCCATTTAACCTTATAACACAGACCATGGTGCCATTGAACTTTCCCAGTGGGAACATCCCTTTAATATGTAGTCGAATACTAAAAGATCTAAGGCTAATGAAAGGAAAGTGTTGCACAATCCTTGAACTAATGGGGGAAGCTTGTGTCGATACAGTATTTTGGCAAAATATTGGCAAAGGCTATAGCAGAGAGGGGAGGGAGGAGGGGGAAGGGAGGGGTGGTTCAAGGTATTAAATTAATTGCATAATTAGATGCATGGAGACAGATAGTCTGTGAGGAGCTTAATTAATACTTGAATATATTATGAGAGTAACCTTGCCTAGAACTTCACAATTTTAGCCATTTGCTACAATTTAATAATAAAATAAAAATTTCCTTACTAATTTCAAATTCCCACTGGCATTTTCCACAAATTAATATAAAAACAGGATGTGTCTATACTGGCAGAAAAAAATGTATTGTTTACCCCATTGTTTTTTTTTATTCTTCCTCATTCCCCTGGCAAACTGTAAGTGAAATCTAATGTAAGTTTTTAAATCTGTCAGTAAATCATAGCCAAAAGTTTGGAGGCCTGTGAGAGCATGCAGTAGTGAATTACTGGCTATTTGCCAGCTATAAGAACTTAGCAGTGTAGGCAACTACATAATTATACAGCTATGTACAGATGATATTGTGAATGGTCAGCCCATCATAGGAATACCCAAAAAAAGAACACTTTTTAAGCTCTAGAAGCAACCATAAGAATAATCAAACACAGTTTTAATTATCACAAGAGATATTAGAGCTACAGGTATTTGATGTAAATCTTCATAGCCTACTGTATGCTTGAACATTCATCAGAAATGAATCTCTCTTTTAATTAAAATACTTTTCTTAGGTTAAGTTGTCTAGCTGCGATGGATAGATTGATCGATCGATATAAAGATCAATGCAGAGTAAACTGCATTCGCTTCAACTGAAACAAGAGAAACGTTGATACACACAAAAGAAAGATAAACAATGAAGAAATAAATCTTGTCTGACAAAAGAGAGATATTGATGTCATTTTAGGATTGGTTCAAATTCCTTCTATTTTATTTTCATTCCTTTTTTTTTCTTTTCTTTTTTGCTTTTCTTTTTTCTTTCGTTTTTAATAAACATTTAATGCAATGTATCTGTGATGAAGCCATCTTTTATCCACTTTAATTAACCATCAATTGATGAAGTTGCTCTATACAGGAGCAATTTACTCGCTGCTCGTTTCCCTCTTGATGCAGGGAGATAGATGGATAGACAGATAGATAGATGGCCCATTACAATGTGGCGGTTCAAAACAAACAAAACGGAGTCAATTTACTTCACATCGTAGACAAACGAGTTAAGACAGGTAAGACCGTAAGAGACGCATGAAGTAAATAAAGACATTCAACACGCATAGTAAAATTACACACAAATTGGAGAAAAGTAAAAAAAATTGAGAGATCGACTCACATTTCACTGAGTTAATTAAAACGGCTCACAAAGTGTAGAGACTGTCTATTAAGGTAACTAATCTTGTGTTTGAGGACTGTATACTACTGAACTACTGTAAAGTAAAAATTTTGCCAAAAAGAATATTTAAATCTCGCAAAAAGTTAAACTTTCCCGTTTGGGTAGTTTTAGAACAGGCCTGCACGCATACTTTACTGTTTCAAGTAAATAGGAATTAATTCTTTTACTTTCCCATGTTTTGAAGCTATACACAATTTTGTATAATCATCTTTAACACTGTTGATCTATCTGAACTATACTGTAAAGTAAACATTTAGCCAAAAAAAAACATTTGAATCTCTCGAATAGTTAAAAGTTTCCAGTTTGGGTAGTCAGAGGAAGCATGAATACTTTTCTGTTTTCAAATAATAAAGAAAAATTCTTTTACTTTCCCTTCTTTTGAAGCTATCCAGATTGCCATAGCCATGTCCTCCCCCCGATCCCCACAACCCCCACAACCCTCACTACCTTCTCACCCCTTCCCCTCCCCTCATCTATCGGACAGATGTCATACAAATCACATTCCATGTATATTCCCAATATTTTTAAAGATCTTCATTCTCAGAAAATTTTCCTAGCTTCTTAGCCTTTTACTTCCCCAACCCCACCCACTCTCCCCCATTATGCAAATTCTTTTCTCTTTTTGTACAATCCAGGTTTACTCTGCATATAGGGAGACCTGCATATATAACCTGGGTAGAATCTAAAATGATGAAGTCTAGTACATGACACCACACCAACACCAAACACCAGTAAAAGTGCACCAATAACGTGGTGTCGCCAATAATTACAAGCTTACCATATATCACAGTACTTCATGACAGTATTATAAGGGTAACCTGCATGTGCACCTTTGCAATGCGTGTCAACAGCGTATGAATAAATAAGAATAGAAACCTTCAATCTTATATATTATATTGTATATTTCTCTTGGCTGTCTTGTGTATACATTAACCATGTCTATATATATGGTACATTTCACAATTTTTAAACATTAACCATGACATTTCTTCTTTCAACAACCGTTATCTATGCTGCTTGAATTGATTGAGTTCATGATATTTAAAACGCTATAAGCCTATATGAACCGTACAGATATAAGACAAATCTTTAAGTGATATCTCGTTTATTTCTAATATATATTTACAGCTGTCTTGCACATGAAATATAAAACATGTTGTACATGCATGTTAACGACATGAATAACTTAACAAATTCTGACCTGAATTGCATATCACAGCAAATTTCGTCCCTGACAACCAAATTTCTATTCCTGAAGACAACCAAAATTACCTTTGGAGGTTAATTGTTCTTAGAAGTACTATATAGTTATTTATATCAAATTCAATACACTATAAATAAATTACCAGCAAAAAGGAAAAATAATAAAAGGGTATCAGCCCGCCTTCACTTTTGGAGATGCTGAAATAAATCTAAAATAGTGCATAAGTGTAATTCTAAAGGCCAATGATCCGCTGGAATGGGAGTTTTACTGCAGGCCTGAAGCTGGTGTTCTATTCACCAATCCTAAACATCTCTCCTAATACACTCTATATATCGGTCATTCTTTGTTATTTTGCTACATTTTTTCGGACGACTACAATTTGCTGTTTGGAAACGACACCGAAGCAGAAGACTTGGTTGTCAGAGGGACAAACAGAAAACATCCTTTAAAATTTGCCCTGAATGTAGCAATTAAGTTTTCATCAGCTTATCAGACGCTGCAATTAACATCACAAGAAAATTCGTCCCTGGTCGCCAATATAACGGCGTCTGTCATTACGGCACCGAGCTGGCTCTATGCAGTTTACTGGATGTCACAATTAAGCAGGAGTGTGTATATATATATAGACACCCATATTTATGGATTCCATACTCGTACACATTCTAGATTCGACTACGTCACTCTGCCTGTAATTCAAGATGCGATCAATACCAAGTGCTAATACTTCACAACCAGTACACCTACAAGCCATTTCTCCCACTTGGTATCAAATTCTGCCCCCAGGAGATTATTAGAAGATTAACTGCTCTGACAGTGGTGTAAACACTGATCCTATTATCTCGAATAGAGATACTTTTATAAGTACGGTCTCGTAGTACTGATGAGTGAAGCCCTAAGCTTTAAACCTACCGCTGACAATTTAACCATCCCGTAGTAGTCAACGTACGGTATATATCCAACAGATACATGAACGCAAAAAAAAATTAAGAAAACATAGTTAAATTTGGATTACGAGGGACAAGATACGCAATGGATTTAAATCATGACCTGTTCAAAACCAATGCTTCTTTTGCAGCAAGCACTGAGACAGAATGAAGCTATAAATGCAATATAGTAATAATATAGCTATAATGTAGAGTCTTCATAATTTACAAATTTACAGCAAATGTACTGGGAAATGGGAACCTTTTTAAAAACTATGAGTCCTCAGCGATCTCAGGTCACCTTCCCACATCTGAAATGCCTAAGAATGTAGTTTTTTTTTTCTTTTTTGCATGGAAAATAGTTTCCTAACTAAATGGTCCTTAACATCTTGGAAGGCAGAACTGCATACATGTACTCCATTGGAGACAGGTAAGAACATAAGTTTCAAGACTTATATAAAAGTCTCAGTTGATAATATTTGAAGCATAAAATTCAAGAAATTCTGCACAAGGTTATGATTTTTTGATCAATTGTAAATTTTGTCACCGAACCACTGCTAAAAGGTATTTCAAGGGTGTGTGATTTTATTGCGCTAAACTTACTTTTCCACAAAAAACTTCGCTAATGACACCAAATTGTTAGAAATCATCTTTCACCGCCATATTGATCTTCTTTCATATGGAGAATTATGGCAACATTAATTAATTACTTACAATATACTTAGTATACCTATGTACTATACACACCTATTGACAAAAGTCTTCTAGAGAATGCAACAAACTTTCTGCAGAATCAAGGATTACTTGAACAAACCCTTCAGATTCACAATCATAAAAAAAATTACAAAATAATTTCACTAAGATACAGTTGATTTTTCTGTTAAAATGTCGATCTGTATGTTTTGTTCTTCACTGTGTGTTGTAATCAACAAATATAGCACAGCCCCACCGGACAGAGTCGACACTCACAACAGGTGAAGAATTATCTTGATAGGTCAACTACTAAATTCCAGTGGTGCCATCAGCGGGAATACGACGACACAACGAGACAATTATGAGCCACAATTAAGCATCTGTTGTTGAGATATGAAATGACTTTGTAAAATGCACTTCTACCGCAGGCTGTATACTTAAATAGTTTATGAATTTCAAGCTCCAAAATTCTCGTTTTTAGTTCAATTCTGAACTCGAGCAAAGTACTTATTGTCTAGAGTACTGTGATGCTCTTGACACAAGATCCCCAACACTAGAAACTGGAAGAACTATGTTGCCCCCCTCCCCCCTCCCCATCCTACTTCCAGAATAAAGTTAATTAAAATAAATTAAAGATATTTGGGTGTATAAAGTGGGCAGCAATTTCAATATTAGTCAACATTGGTCCTGCTCCTTACCCCCAATCTCAAAATTGTGTGTATGTCCGTGCATGCGTGTGTGGGGGTGGAGGGAGAGGGAGGGAAGTCCATGAACCAAAGTCATGGATCTGAAATTGACTTACAGATCAATCTTTCTCCATCCGGATCAACCATTTGACTTGAAATATGTATAAACTGGCCACAGCTGCGTACTGAATAATTAAGATCGACAAGCCTGCATGCACGGAACTCATAAATTTATGGCCGACGTTCTCTCTTTTTTCTTTTTTTTTCGCCAAAGGGTAACTATCTGGATATCAAATTTAAATTGAATAATATTCCAGATCTAGATCAAGACATGGCAAATATAATTAAGACGCAATATAATTAATCTACAGTTTATCGGAGGTTAGTATTAAGGCATTAAAAAAAAAACCAATGTGCAGTATATACAACTCCTATTTTGTTTTTTTTTTGCTTTTTTCATATATATTTGTTTGTTCAAAGGAAGCAACCTTGCATGATATGTCACCCACAACTCCTATAACTTTTAACTTAGTTTTCAAAGTACAGTGATTGTTGAGTTCAATAAGCAACCACCTACACTGCCCTCGTCAAAACAAAGACTCGAATCTCTGTATATATATTTTTGGGGATTCCTTCCATAATATAGAAAATTCTTCTGTACACAATCCTGAGCACAACCACACAAAAAAAAAAAAGGATTGATGAAGCAGAAAAGTAAACCCCTATATAACTTCTTTTTTTTTTTTTTTTATATGTTCAGACAATAATGGATTGGATATGCTATGACATGCATACATATCTTACCCAGAGAGGTTGCGCTTTGTAACTTTCTATTCCATTGTTCCATTCATCATTGTTAATAATGCACATGTATGTTACCATGGAAACCTTGTACGTGTACCTAACAGGGAAAAAAACACAGAATTGCAAATTCTCTGTTTTTACCTTTTACAAGATAAAAACCCCGCAGAATTTTTTGAAACAGAAGTAGCAGCCTCTTTCCAAATAAACAAACTTTTGATTGAAAAACTGTTTTTCCGAGAGATATCAAGATACAGTAATGTACAAAAATAGATGGCTTTTGTTTCATAAACTGTGATATGCAAAAACTGCAGAAAAGACCAAATTTATCATATCTCCAATACTACTGATCTCATGTTGCAAGTTTTCACTCTTTTAATCAGGCCCTGGAAATTCCAGCTTATTGACTGGTTAAATTATGTAAATTATGCCAGAGCACGGCTTTGATTGCCATTTGCAGTTATAGAAAAAAAATATGCAATGGCAATTTTTTTCTGCCACTAAAACTTTGAGTTCTAACTAATAAACACATGGTATTAATTCGGTTAACTATCGTATCAGTCGAGGAATCTGCATGATTTCCCATAAACTAACTATTTTACTGTTTCTTATTAGCAAATATTAATAGGCTGCTCTCAACATCCTGTACAGTAATTCATATGTGTTTTAAATGTACAGGAAACTACCGTACCAGTGACATTTTGGTTTTTTTAGCCAGTAGATTTGTTAAGCACTAGCTGGTATCTTCTTTCAAGTGGTTCAAAATTTGTGAAATTCTAGGTCATTGTACTTCAAGGCTGGTTTTACTCACAACGTGTCATGTTTTCATAGTACTTATCATTTCTTTTCAATTAATCACAACAAAATGGATAGCTTTGATCGTTTTCTTATTATTATTATTTTATTTAGTATGAATTAAAAGCAATCTGACCGATCTGATTTATGAGCAAAACTCATGTCGTTTAAGTAGACCGTGCTAATTAACATTTCACTCATGGATGTAGCAAAATTGAGGTTTTCTAGACTGTAGATTCATCATTTAAAATCTTATCATGAATATTAAAGCGAATTGGTGCGTTAATTGAACCGGTTAAAAATTGAAATAAAATTAGAACGAAAGTGGAGAGCAATAATTAAAGCGATGTGCACACGGATGGTTATAGATTCCTTAGATTCGAAAAGATGAAATTCCAAACGAAAGACACACTTCCAGACACTTTGAGTGGTAGAAAGAATGGGAAGGTCATTGACCATGCAGGAGTGATGGGTTGCTAATGGCATGCAGTGGTATTTACAGGTTACCGGTTCCCTCTATAAGTAATGTAGATCTAGTGAGACTGCTTGGGTTGTGAGGAGACAGGTAAGGAAGCCAAGTAAATAGTAACTACACTAGGTACACTAGGTACACTATGTACACTAGGTACAATAGGTGCACTAGGCACAATATGTGCACTACTGTAGGTACACTAGGTACAGTAGGTACAGTAGGTACAATAGGTGCACTAGGTACACTAGGTACACTAGGTACAGTAGGTACAGTAGGTACACTAGGTACAGTAGGTACACTAGGTACACTAGTTTTCGGAACCTGCACCATTCAAGCCAATTAAAGTGGTGAACTACATTTTATAGGGGATGTGTGTGCAAAAGGATCCACCAGTGCTATATTGTCTTAAATATTTCAAACCAAGAGTACTTAGTTTTCACACTATGATTCCCAACTGCCCTTCAAACCAGCAATGTATGCATGATTATTATATATTAGCATTTAAGCATTTTACCCATTTTCTGTTTCTACCAAAAGAGATATTGTCGACTTATAATAGATAGCTAGAATGGCTCTCACATGATGAAAGCAACAAATTTTATGTTGTTTCAATTTGCAAAATAAATATATTTCCAAATTTGAAATATCCATCCCTTCCCCCCCTATTCTCCAGTCAGTCCCCCTCTACTAAATGGCCAAACGGCTGCAGCTAAGCCAGCCAAAATGGCATCAGTCTTAATTCCTTCCAGATGTCTCCATCCTGCGAATGATTTATTACAAATAAGAGCTGCATGAGGGTGGAAATAAATGCCAATACACTTTCAGAGCCCTCCATCTTCCTGCTTATCATTGTACCTGTCTGCATGGGGTGTCTGAGTGATGACAATGAAATCCTTCAAATTACGGATAAAAATCTCATTAAATTAATGAGCAATCTCTCACTGGGAGCATCCTCATCCTTACAGCTGGATACAAACCATCAAACCACATCCAAATACACAACTAATAACTCTAACATCCACACTGTATAAACAAGATAACTACATTATGTCAGATGCAGATCCAAGTGAGGTGCAGAGATGTATCTGCAACACCTCCCCCCTCCCCCTCCCCCCCCCAATATCCCTTTTTTTAACTCCACAAAAAAATTTAAAAGTACTGGAGTTTGTAGCACAGCCTTTCGTGTAGACCTAATTATAGACCTTAATTATTTAAAGCCTAATATTGCCTGGACCATTTGACATCCAATAGTTTTTTGTGTTTTTTTTTCCTGGAGGAATATGTCCAAAGACTCCCCCTTTCCCCCCCCCCTCCCACCCTTCCTGGGAGTTGGTTCAACAACTCCAGGATCACACTTACTTTTTTTAAGATCCTAGCTGGATCCATCCATCCTTGCATGTTATTAAAAAAGTATTGGTAATGTATAATGTTAATTATTTACACATTTTTCTTAATTTACTAGTTTGGATTATTTTCTTTGGGAGGGGGAATCAAGAAGAGGGGACTTAGGTGTCTTTGAGGAAGGGGATTTTTATTTGTTTTTATTTTTGTACTTACTGTAGTAGTACTTAAAACAAGTTGAACAACTGTTGTGGGATGATGACTTCATACAGTTCCCATTTTGCAGTAATCATATTAGCTACCTTAATTGTGATTATTTTGCATAATCATTCCCACTAATTGATATGACATATTGTGCACCTTACGTTAAGTGCAGAATGTTTGCTTCGAAGTTGGAGGTGACCCAGAGGTGGGTCAGTGGGGGTTTTTCTTTAAATCTTTAATGTTAAATATTACCCAAAAAAAGCATCACAAAACTACCAATACACAGTCTTACACACTCTTTGTATATATGATGGATTCAGCTGTACATGTTAACAGTTTCTACCACGAAAGCTGCAAATCATTCCCTTACCATCAAACACAAAACCTCAAAGGATCCCCCAAAAGTTTATGGGCAGCAAGAGCCATCTATTTGGCTTCCTTATCAATTTTTCATGCTTAATCTTAACAAAAAAAGGGGGGGTTGAAGTAATCCAAAACTCAGCGTCTAGATTTACTACTTTGAACCAGAGGATATTCTATCTATAGAGATTCATGATGTAAGCTAAAAGATAGAAGAACCAAGCAGGTTTGCAAACCATATAGCCTAGCCTATAGCATGTAGCATAGGCCACTATTGAAACATTGCTTGTATACCTGTCACTACATAGCTACATGTGACATTGAATGTGAGAGTTCAGGGATTTACCTTTTCCAACAGGTACACCTCCCTCTCCCATCCATCCCTCTTCCATCTCTCTCTCCCCCTTCCCCATCCCTCCCCCACCCTCTCCCCTTGACCTCTTTGGGTCATTCTTACCTTCCTTCTGGATCTACCTGTTCAGTAAGATGTTCCTATGTGTGTAATTTCCCTTTGGTTTTTTTTTTTTTTTTGGGGGGGGTTGATCTTTTCAATCTTTTCCCTTTTCAATTAAAGTAGCTTTCTGTTTGATCTGTGTCCATCAGCAAAAATCACTTCTACACTTGATATTAAAATGGTCTTTTTTTTCTGATGTTTAAATACAAACCAACCAGGACACTGTGATAACATGATCACTATCAGTTGAGATATTGATTCATTCTATAAATCTGTTACATGACTTACTGTTCAGCTTCCTTGATAAAACCTTTTTCTTATAAGTCTTATTGGTTACCATGACTACTGACAACCTACAGGTACATTCAAAAGCTCTCAGACAATGGTATGTTTTCTTTCCTTGAATCTTGTTTGGTTTAATTGGTTTACTTTCAGAGACCAAAGTACTGGAACAGCAATCTTACAGCCTTTTCATCAATAAGCAACCAAAACAACACATCAATGCTATCCAATGTTGATTTAATTGTTTCTTCTCATAATTCTATCAACTTTTTTATAAACAGAAGTCGATTTTCTTTTTTCCTTGGGCACCTTTTTGTCTTCAAGGGCAGCAGGAAATCCACAGACTGAAAATCCCATTTGTATGATTTTCTGTATATAATACTGTTTTAATCATGCTAATACCATGGTAACAAAACATCAACATCATTCAATACCACAGACATACTGTAGTACACATGGCTCTCTCATCATTCAGTTCTAAACCAGCAAGTTTTCTCTGTGTGTGTGTGTGTATTTGTTTTGTTTTATTCTGTTAGGTTCAGGGTAGGTGATGTATTATTGGATAACATATCAAAATATTAACACACAGGTCTACTAATTTTGTGTGAACGTACATACAGTACATTGATCAAACTCTGTAATAACTGGGGGAGGGGGAAGGGGGAGATATGTTCAAGCATCTTTAATGGTATAATCTCAGCTGTTCATGGGTACCTCAATGCATGATTACATTTAATTTTGTGAACACACAGTGAAGGCAGTGCAAGTTTCTTTTTCAAAAACATTCCAATATCGATGTTAATGATCTACACACACGCAGTACTCCACCCACAATTACTGCGCTTTCTCCACCCATATCTAGCCTGACCTGGTAGGCAACCTTTTGGCACTGACCTAGCTCCCCACAGGGGACGGTAACGTCCATGAAACTTGCCTCCGTTGGTGTAGTAGAATGACTGAGGGGGGCAGGTTGGTCAGAGGAACAGAGCCAGGACAAGAACTTCAAAATTTTAGTATGCACTTGTTTTTTCTTTCTACTGGCAAACAGCAACATTTGCTAGTTTTAGCAAATTTTAGCCAGTAAATCACCAGACTTTCCAAGCCTGAGAGCCACAGAGTGTTTAGTCAATATCACCAACTGGATTTACCCTGTCAACTTGCATTCAATTATCTATTATTATTACTTGAACGAAAGAATAATTTTTCGAATGAATTGCCACTTCAAGTAAACTCCTTGAATCCAAAACACAAGTTGCAAATTCTCTACATGTATCCTGAATGCAATGCCAGCATGGTTCCCGCCCCACTCCCCTCCTCCCACCCCTATGACAATATTTTATCTAATTAAAACCTCTAGCTAAACCAACTTTCATTTCAATCATTATAGACATCCTTAATCTTAAATAAATACACCTCCTTTTCTTACCTCTCATTGAGAAGACGTTTTTACCATTAGCCCACAGTTACTCCAAATCCTTAAAAGATGAAATCAATTCTCCACGGAGGGATAGAAACTTCCAACTTGTCGGTTTACAGCCGGCCAAAGGGATCGTAACCTGATATTGCGTCAATTTTTATGCCCAGAGGTTAGCTGTCAGTATTTGAAGGTCTGCACAGTGTAAGGCTACACCTTCCCCGCTCCTCAAAAACCCACCAACCGCCATTTATTCAAAATTGGCATTAGCAAATGCTGCCCACGAATGCCGGTCGAGTTGCTTATGAACAGACCGAGCCGAGATCTTTCGCACACTCTACACACAATGTTTACGTAAACGGGACAAATGACGTAGTTAAACATCTATATTTATCACTTTGCTCCAAGGGAAAGTCGAAACATGCTCACCAATATCTAGCTACTCTTTTTTTCTTTCTTTTTTTATGATGTAATATAGCCAGGTCTATGGCAATAAGGGCTGCCAATTGGGCAAATAATAAATTCATAAAAAGCTTGCAGGTAGAGAAAGAAGAAGCGTTTCACAGAGCTGCCTGCCTGATAGAACGAGCAAGCTCCTGGTTAATATTCCTTAACAGTTCTTCCTTCTTCAATCTTTTGTTTTTTCTTTTTTCCTTAGATTCTGGGATCTGCAGCTTTCCTTCTTTTTTCCAGATCTAGAACTGTTAAAGGATTGCCAGATTCTCCGTTTCAGGGAAAGTTAATGTATTTGAGAGGGGAAAAAAAATCCATTAAGGAAATGTTGCAGTAGGGTCCCTGCAGTTCGCAAGCCAGTAAAAGTGTCAGCTAACATTCACAAAAACTGCGACGGTGTTTAGCTCGACGACAAAACCTCACACGCACAACCATAAATTTTCGAGACCAAAAAAGTGCAAGTGGCCGAGAAATCATTGGACAGTTTATGTTGCCCAAAGAAAAAGAAAGAAAGATGAGAAGTGAGAGAAAGGTAATTTATATACTAACATAACAATTTAGACACTATTACTCCCCTTGGAGAAAAGATTTCATAAAGAAAAATCATAATATTAATAGTAGTAAAAAAGTTGATTCCATCTTTTCCAAATATACTCTTATTTGAAGCTTTTCTCACATTTGTACTTTATGAACTCTATGTAAAATTTTAAGATTAATACCAATTCACATTTAATACAAATCATCAGCCAAGTGTAGAGCTACAAAACTGACAGGACACTTAATCAGAGGGATCTTCATTTTTTTACCTTCTTTTCTTTTTTCTTTTCCTCATCGTTCTTCTTTCCTCTGAGAGGAAAAGCTGGGAAAATATTAAATGTACTAGTGACAGCAAGAGTGCAGTGCTGCAATAAATTATATCCTTATCACCTACGCAACTTGAGGAACATTAAATTATTCATTAACTGCTAGTGCAGGAAGGAAAGATCAAGGGACATAGATGATGATGGGGGGGGGGGGAGGGATGTGAAAAAGAGTCATTTTTCGGTACATCTAATCAACAGTTAACTGTGTAATAAATAAAATAATAATTTAGGAAGAAGATGCTTGTTCAAGTTTTAGACTAACCAGGATTGGATATTTATGTGCTGCAACCGACTCAACAAACGTTGTACTTTTCCACCAATTCATGAATAATGTAACATTGGACGGACAGCTTGACCTTTCACTCTAGGCCTACTAGCAGAATCTCCTTCAAATGCAAAACTGGCCATTGACCATATATTGCCCTTTGACCTGAATGCACAAACTTAACCTCAATTAGTAACTACTGAATATACATGTAGAGTACTACACACAGTATACCTACAGTACAGGTGTGTCTATACCACAAAACTTGGAAAGCAGTATTGTCCTTAATGTGTACTACAGTACGTCCTGACCTTTGACATGATAAAATGGTGCATGAACCCCATTCATGATGGGTGTCAACTAGAAAAAGATGCAGTTCTGTAGCTGGAAAATCCTGCTCAGCTGGGATGATCCAGTTATAATACAATAGGGATTATCTCTGCATGACCTGCAGTACCTCTTATGTGAAACTGCAGAGCATGTTAGATTTGCCCTCCACAGCTCCCCCTACCCCCCCCCCTCCCCCAGCATTCTAATTGCTCCTGTATCATGTAGACTGCCTCGAACAGTCAGGTGCTTCAGTGTAATGTAACTACTGCTGTCTGCAAAGCCAAACTAACAATTTAATTCATTTGAAAAATTCACTGAACGGAAGCTGAAATTAATAAAAAATTAACCCCAAAAGAATGAGTCGATAAGTACGTCAATTAATGAATTATTAATTCAATATTACCCTCTGCTAAAATATTAGTCATTTTTTTCTGCAGACGATAAGCAGATGAAACATGGGTACATGGAAGATGGAAACTTATTAGAGAGGATCACATTCAAATAAATAATCTGCATATTAATTGGGAATTAAAAGCTGTCCATGCAAGGACAATTAAACCTTGAATCCTGAGCTATCAAGTCTCAATAAATGTATCATGGTTTTATAAAAAAAATTATCATCATTCCTTATTCATGAACATTAATTTCCCTTGCTCAATCGATATAAATGACTACTTATTAACCCAGAAATTTACAACTTATCGCCCCCCCCCCCCTATAATGTCCTCATCCTGAAAATAAAAGGACATTTTTCCTTCTTAATATGTTTCAAATCAAGCAATTTCCAGACATAATTCTATCCATTTCATATATGAATTAAAAAATATTTCAATGTAAATTGCTGTATGAGATTGTTAAGGGTTTGGTAATATAAGATGGTAGCTTTGGAAACAGGAGGATGAGAACAGTTTGTGACCCAAAAGTGGAGCGAAAGCTCTAAAAATGTTATCACTGTTTGTAGGCCAAGAGGATGGGAATTAAGAAAACACTAGTAATTTACCAAAAGTTGAGGATAGATCTACTGTAGGTCAGACTGAGTATCTGAGTAAGATTCAATGGCTTGATATTGACAAATGACAAACTCCAAAACATGTCAAAACATGTCTACAATCTATCATTGCATTGGTTGTTTCATATGGCAAAAATTAGTAATGTCTGCTTATCTGTCAAATATGAATTATTCATACTACACTTCACAATGTGAAAATGGTTGAACATTAATATTCCGCTTACGCTTGTGACAACCTTTCCTGAATTTTCTTTCTCTAATTTCTGATTGCAGTGCAACTTAGAATTTACCATTATTTCAATATTAATGATAGTTTCTGTTATGGAATTATTCATAAATTCTATAACGAAAAAAAATTACAAAATGAAATTAATGAATTTTTTTTTTTCCGTAAGAAAGTTATTCATTAAAATTCATAACTGTACTATATCTGGTAAATATATACATGAAAACCTCAAACATAAAAGCTTCCAATAGTTAAGTTGTTTAATTTTCCTCGTCAGACGAACTGAAGTGTCTAAAGAATTAAATGATTGAGTGTTACATGTCTTTTCTTGACTAAATTTATCTACCCAGCTCCTGATGTTCCATTTGAAACATTCATGTATACATAATATAATGTTGTATTAAACAAGATAAAAGGCATGTTATTACTTCCTACAGAATGTACCTCATAAGACAATATTACAGGGAATAACTTAGTGCTCAAGTTTGTGTAGCAGTTTTGAAGTCTCTAAAGTTTGTCTCTTACAGGTAAAGGGTGTGAAGACTCACGCAAAAAGAAACGTCTAATGCCGGTAATTTGACCTAGTTTCGAATGAAGTGTAACAGAAGTGTTAAACACCACCATCGATCCCAGAAAATACACAGACAGCTTGCTACCGTCGGTAATTAGACACTAGTGTACAGTCAGTACATACAGCTGCGGTCAATACCCACAACACAGTGTACATGTATAGCAGCGATGGACATCTCAGGTCTAGATAAAAGATAACAAGGTATCACGTTTCATTACTGTCTGCATTTTGTAGCGACACGAACAAAACGTCACTTGCAAGCAACAGAAAGTTAACTTTTTCAGATGGCCGCACGCGGTTTGGGGCGAGTCTTCAATGCCTTTAAATATATGGTTCTTTTTGTACACAAAATGCTACTGTATATTAATATATACATCTTTGAAGAGTTTGTATAGCAAGTGGCCCATTTGCATAGCTTTTTTGGGTTGCCAAACCCGGATAAATAATTCCCTGTGTTAACATTTATTACCGGATGTTCCGGAACGAGTTTACTTTCATGTAAACTGTCTCGTCCTGCTTCATACTAGAAGATGTTTTCATCAGTCCAAATCTTATTGCTCCATGAAGATCAATAATATACTGAGTATCGATCAGGTATGATATATACAGGAAACAAACTTGTCTAAATGATAAAGATCTAGGTCAGTAGAACCACCATTCAACAATTTATTAACCTTTATATCGTCTGTATTCCCCACCATATGACTACTCTATCTGACCAATTCGAGGTGTGAAAGATATATACACACCAGTGACACCTTGAGTAGTACTACAGAGTAGACCTGGTTCAAACTAAGGCCATGCATGTCAGGGGTAAAACAGAATAGTAGGCAGCTGTTTAACAAGAAACTGACCACACACACGGACACATGACAGTTTTATTCTAATTTGAAACTTGCCCATGTATATAAATGAATAAAATTAATTAACGCAAGTTCATGCATTGATTCTGTCAACATTTGTTATGGGACTGGGTTCTAAAAATGATTTCTTAAACAATGCACTTTTATCTGCCTACTGAGCTCAATGCTCACTTTGTGAGTCATCGAAGCAATTCCACCACACAAAAAAAAAATTGAAATATAATTAAACGTTATTCAGCTTAAGATTCTTGAGATATTTAAGGCTTTTAGAAATGTACACATTTTCGCCTCTTCTGACATTTCATGGCCCCCCCACTCCCCCATTAAAAAGAAGGGGGATCTTGATTATCCTATTGCGGCGTATTGCCACATGCAAAGTATGACATCTGTCCACATCGCCCTCCTTGAACGAGTCCAGGATTTTCAGCTTGCGACCTCTATCGACCATTTGATATGCATGATGCAAATTTGGTTTAAACTTCCTGCCTACTAATGGCAAGTGCAAACTTAAACCAAGGCCTATTCACCAACCCGCTGAATTTTTTCGCAGCCATCTTTCCTTTCCCCTTCATGTTTTTTTCGTCTATGTCTGTTCTGTTTTGGTAATTTGCTATTGTTTTCGTCATGAAACGAGACCATGACTATTGATTTTACAACATTTTTCCAGTAAACCTCTACGCCCACGCTGATCAGAGCACAATTCAGAGCGTTTTGCCAAGTTCACACAGAATGAGTCCAGAAAGGGCATGTCGCATTTTTAGCGGAATTGTTAATGAAGTAGCAGGCTTAAAACCTTGAATTTCGTTGTAAACAGACCAATGGGAACCAATCCAGTGTTGGGTTTATAATCAATGTAATTTCATGATGCAGCAGCACAGGGGGGAGGAAAAAAAGAAAAGAAAAGAAAAGAAAAAAAAGAAAAACGACACATGACATTCCGAACGGATGATCTCGCAGTTTTTGATCGGAGGTGGCACTTCCCATAATTGCTTCCCCCTTAGAAATAACACCCCCAGATGAATTATATGGAACTGCAGGCATTACACTATTACAGTTTGCCCGTGCGCTGTCAGTTATTACATAGGCATCATATGTTCTTCTCGTTTTAGGCGTACAACGAATATCATCGCCATCCAGCTAGGCGTGAATGACATTACATATAAATCTATAAACTGCCATGCCACTAGTCAATAATATCGATGCCCGGATGATATGCGTTCCGTACCATCTGTGACACTTTGCTCTTTCAATCCCCACGCAGTTTATATTTTTGAGCTGACGTACCCTGAATGCAAAGAGTGTCGATTTACCCACAAAAGCTTTACTTAAGCCAATTTTTTTTGTCATAGATTTATTCAATGCATTATAACTTGATTTGTCCAGCCCACCGTCTGCGTAGCGCACATGTTGTCTGAGGGGGAAAGGGCACGAATGCAAGCTGAACAGTGTGTTCATAGTACTATGCTCCATAGAAACAGTAGTGCTGTGATAACAGTGTGAGCAATAAGATGTTTCGGTTTATAACAGCACTTACTGGAAATGATTCCCGAATGATGGGATTTATGTAGTATGGGTGGACAAGTAAAATGCAAGCAAATGTTTGATTCAGCTTAGACATTCCCAAACTTATTTGGCTACCAATTAACTGTCACAATATGTACTAAAAGCTAGGCTAGATACACTGTGTTGGGGTTAACTTATATGTGTGTCTACAATACATTCAATCAGTTCAGAGTGTGAACCATTTTGCTTTAGCTTGTTTTGGTTGAAAAATTAGAATGTACCACAGAAAGTTTGAAGGTTTGGTCATTTTGTAAATACCATATCAAAGAACAATTAAAGTAGTTTGATCATTTTTATTTTAAACTACATGTACACAATTCCCTTCATTCAGTAACTATGTATGTGAATTTTGCACGAGGTACTGTACATGCTTTCACAAGCTGTTGCCTTAGAAACTTTTCTTAAATATTTGGGCCAAATTAAGTTGTAAAAAATTTGTACTGCAGTTACAGTACATTCAACACAAAATGTATCTTACAAGACAGTGAAATACAGTGCTGGTTTAAGCTAATAGCAAAAGTAGCATACATGCTTCCGGCCATGCATTTTCAAGGTCCCCGTGTTAAATATTTGCAAGCTATCAATTCTGCACTTGCTCCATTACTATAGTACTGTACTGCCTTCAACTTTAATGAAAGACTGGATGTTTAATGTTAGAGATTTTAGCCAATTATCAACTTCATTTGGGGTTATTATTTAAACAGAGTAATAAATCTGAGTGTGGTATCTATGTGATTCATATACAACGCAAAAGTATGAAGATATCCGAAACCGGATTTTTTTTTTTTTTTTAAATCAAGGGCCCCTTTACAACATATATGCTACAGGCCCCGCACAAGCTTAATCTGGACCTGGTCGATTTATCGCAGGAGTACATGTTTCAAGAGAACGCACTGTACCATATTTAACCCCAATTGATTATGCAATAAGAAACAATCTAAGTACAGCTGTACCTCAAAAAGCATCCTCCCATCCTCCTAGTAAAATCACAAACAGGGGAAACTCCATACAGGCAAAGCTTTTTAATCTTTATCTATTCCGCTAAAATTTCAATTGACTTTT
>JAIPMN010000818.1:0-128182 GCA_020650975.1 Apostichopus californicus | reverse complement strand
CATCAGTCAATTCTTGCACTAGTTCTATGAATATAGTGTCTTCTTCTTTCTCTTCAGTGACATCCACAGTAATTTCAAATGGTTCAAGAGGTTCTGGTTCTTTTTCCATGAAAATTTCAGTCCTCTCTTTTGTATCCTCTTCCGGCATCACAACCTCAATTTCAACATCAGGATAAGACTCTTTTGGTAAAAGCTCCTTCTCTGATACTTCATGAGGTGTATGTTCTTTAGGAGTCTCTTCAGTTGGCTTAATCTCAAACTCTATTGGCATCAGTTCCTCTGGTCCTTTTTCAATGGAAACAGTTGTTGTCTCTCTGCTTTCTGGAATCTCTTCCTTTGTTATTGTTGTAACTGTAGTTGTCACAGTTTCTTGAACAGTTTCATCTTTGGGGACTTCAAAAGTGATTTCTATTTCTTGAGGTGCTTCTGGTTCTCTTTCAATTCTGACCTCGGTGGTCTCTCTTGGTGCATCCTCTGGCTTATCATCTTCCGGTTGTTCCTCCAATAAAACCTCCTCAGGTTGCTTTTCTTCTGGAAGTTCAAAAGTGATTTCAACTTCTTGGGGTTGTTCAGGTTTCTCTTCAATGACCACCTCTGCTGTTTCTGTGATGGGCTCTGATGGCTTCTCGGTTACTGGTAGCTCTTCCGCTGGAGTCTCTTCCATGGGTTCTTCCACATCTGGTTGTCTCTCTTCAGGTATATCAAATGTAATTTGAATTTCTTGCGGTAGTCTTGGCTCCTCATCTACTGTCAGTTCCAAAGTGTCACGGAAAATTTCCTCAGGTTTATCTTCCGCAGGGAATTCTTCAGGAAGTTTTTCCTTTGGTTCCTCTTCGTCAATGGGATGTTCCTCCTCAGGAAGCTTGTCTCTAGGAAGGTCTTCTTGTGGAACTTTTTCGGTAGGAAGAGTCTCTTCTGGTGATTGTTCCTTCGGTACTTCAATTGTAATTTCCGTTTCTAGTGGTGCCTCAAGTTGTCTATCAGGTTCATCACTCTCTATGGGTTGTTCTTCAGGGAGTTCTGCTGGGCCTCTCTGTCTCTCAGGAAAGTCTTCCAATGGTTTTTCCTCAACTGGTTGTTCTTCAAGGGGCTCTTGGATAATCTCAAGAGTAATTTCTTCAGTAGTGTCTGGCAGTGGACGCTCTGCAAGAGGGTAGAATGAAAGGGGTCATTCACTATCCATGTCATACAATCCTGCTATGAACATTGGGCGATATAGAAAGTAGTTTTTGGCGAGATATCACAAGCAATGCAAGTAACTAACAAAATAATGGGAACTCTGTGCAGCCACAAAAGGGTAGAACAAATGATAGCCAGACAGCAGAAGCTCAAAACACCTTTGTACCATTTGAAAATGGAACAAACCAAAACCACATAAAGGTTCAACCTACTATGTGTATGTCCTTCTTTGCTCATATTTGGAACACAGTTTCAGTTGTTACTATCATCTGAAACTGTCCATTAATAGGGGGGGGGGGTGGCTATGGGCCAATAAATAAACATATTTTGGTACAGCTTTTCATAATGTATATTATCAAATGTTAAGCATGAGAATGATCTTAACTTTTCAGATGGAAACTTCTGATTTCAAATGTCTTTTCCTAAGTTGCTGTTGAAATAAATGATAGTCATCCCTCTTATCAATTCCCTTGACATTTTTGAAATACATCTCTTTTGTAAACAGGAATCTTTACTTACCGTGACCAGGAATAATAAGCTCTGCCTCTGTTCTGACCGTTCCTGCTTCATTTGTAGCAATTAATTCATAGACAGTTTCATCTTCTTCAATTACTTCAGTGATCACTAGTGTGACTGTTCCGTCCAAATCATAGACAGAAATGAAGCGTTCTCCTCTTAAAGGTTGACCGTTAATCACCCAGGTGATGGTTGGCCTTGGAAATCCAACTACTCGACAAATGAATCTTGCTTCATCACCGATATCCACAGTGACATCACTCAATTCCTGTATGAGCTCAATAAATACAGTGTCTTCTTCAGGAATCTCAGTTGTGACTTTTTCAGTCACTGTAACTGTTTCAGTAACAGTTTCAGTGAATTCCACTGGTTCATCTTCTTTAACATCAAGGATTAGTTCAATTGGCTCCAGTGGTCTATCTTCACCCTCAACTATAACATCAACAGTTGAACGTTCTGGGACTTCTTCTTCCGGAGTCTCTTCCTTTGGTAGTTTTTCTACTGGTGTTACTTTCTCAGGTTTCTCTACTTTAGGTTGCTCTTCTGCCTGTACTTCTTCTTCTGGTTTCTCCTCTGTAGGTACTTTGTCAGGTGTTTCCTCGACAGGGAAATCTCTTGGTAATTCTTCATATGGCACCTTCTCAACTGGTAATTCATCCTCTGGTTTGTCTTCAGGTTCAAGAATTTCCTCCACAGGCACTGGCATCTCTTTTGGTACAGGAATTATTAGTTCAAGAGATGGTAATGACATAGGCTCCTTTTCAATTTCAAGAGTAGTTCTCTCCAAAACATCATCCCTCAGGCTCACAGGAGTTTCTTCCTTGGTCGTCTCATCAGGGAATATGATTTCTTCAAACTCAGGCTGAAGTTCCAGGGGGAGAACTACCTCTTCCTCTGGATATAATTCTGGTATTTCTTCTGGGATGTCTTCATATGGTGCAGGATGTTCTTCTGGCACAGAGATAATAAGTTCAAGTGATGGTAATGGAGCCGGCTCTCTCTCTATTTGTAGTACAGTAGTTTCAAGCACCTCTTGTGTATCTTCCAAGGGTGTTTCCTCAACAGATTCATCTTGGGGAAAGACTACTTCTTCATATTGTGGTTTCAGCTCTTGTGGAACAATATACTCTTCCGGATACTCTCTGGGTTCTGTCTCATCTGGAACTTCAAAGGTAATCTGAACTTCTTCAGGCTGCTTTGGGGTTTCTTCCACCATTACTTCAACAGTTTCTTCAAAACTTACTAACGGTTTCTCTTCCTCAGGGAACTCTTTAACAGGACTTTCTGTCACTGGTTTGTCTTCCTCTGGGACTTCAAAAGTTATCTGAATCTCCTGAGGTAGAGAAGGTTTCTCATCGATGCTTAACTCCACTGTATCCCGGAACAATTCCTCTGGCTTGTCTTCTTCTGGGAGCTCTTCTTGTGGTACCTCTTCTTTGGGTAAATCTGGTATTGTTTCCTCTGGAATTTGAAAGGTGATCTCCACTTCTTGTGGTAGTTCAGGCTTCCTTGTGGTGTCTACCTCAGTTACATATGGAACATCTTCAGTGGGCTTCTCTTCTGCTGGAACATCTGCAGGTCCTCTGTGTCTTTCAGGATACTCCTCAACTGGTTCTTTTTCTTCAGGCTGTAATTCTTCCTCAATGATCTCAATAGTAACTTCAACATCTTCCGGTTCTTCATGATCTGGAGCTTCTATGATATGTAGGAGAGAAACTCAATTAACAGGCTTACAATTTGCCCAACAAACTCAAAATGAAGAATGAAATCAGAAATTCATATGGAACATTGTTTTTGTTTCACATGAGTTTAAGTGCTTATTTTGATGCTTCTGACACTTCATTTTTACAACCAGCAACTCACTTTCTTAATTTGTATTGCTTTCTATTTTCGTTCTTAATTTTTATTTCTAAGAGTACTTATTATGAATTGTTTAAAATTTATACTGGAATAAACTGAACTGATGTGATAAAGCAGTGTATGCTTCCATAAGCATACCTGTGCCAATATAGCCACCTTTTGATATGAAGAAGTTAAATTGGTTCAGGAATGGAATATAATACTCATGCTTTCCATTGTAACACTCCAAATAATAACCTACTGTATGTAATATGTGGTGATTGAGGTATCACTTTGCATTAATATACTATATACTGGTAAAGAAATGATGATGCTTACATCTGATTTCACACTCCTCAAACAACAAAATTTACTGTACATACTGTTAGCTAATACAACATCAGGTTAACTAATTTTTTCAAGATGTACAAAAATGTTGATGAAAAGCTCATTTTCACTTACTTTCTCCCGGTATGAGTAGTTCTGCTTCTGTCCTGACTGTTCCTGCTTCATTTGTTGCAACCAATTCATACACTGTCTCATCTTCTTCAATCACCTCTGTGATTACAAGCGTACAAATTCCATCCAACTCATACACAGAGATGAATCGATCATCACTCAAAGGATTACCATTGATTAACCACGTGATAGTAGGCCTTGGGAAACCGATCACATGACATGTAAAGGTGGTGGTATCTCCAATATTGACAGTAACATCAGTCAATTCTTGCACTAGTTCAATGAATATTGTGTCTTCTTCTTTCTCTTCAGTGACATCCACAGTAATTTCAAATGGTTCAAGAGGTTCTGGTTCTTTTTCAATGAAAATTTCAGTCCTTTCCTTCGTATCCTCTCCTGGCATAACAACCTCAATTTCAACATCAGGATAAGACTCTTTTGGTAAAAGCTCCTTCTCTGATACTTCATGAGGTGTATATTCTTTGGGAGTCTCTTCAGTTGGCTTAATCTCAAACTCTATTGGCATCAGTTCCTCTGGTCCTCTTTCAATGGAAACAGTTGTTGTCTCCCTCCTTTCTGGAATCTCTTCTTTTGTTATTGTTGTAACTGTAGTAGTCACAGTTTCTTGAACAGTTTCATCTTCAGGGACTTCAAAAGTAATTTCTATTTCTTGAGGTGCTTCTGGTTCTCTTTCAATTCTGACCTCAGTGGTTTCTCTTAGTGTTTCATCTGGCTTTTCATCTTCTGGTTGTTCCTCCATTGGTTGTTCCTCAGTTGGAACTTCCTCAGGTTGAGTTTCATCTGGAACTTCAAAAGTGATTTCAACTTCTTGAGGTTGCTCGGGTTGTTCTTTAATGACCACCTCTGTTATTTCTGGGATTGTCTCTGATGGCTCCTCAGTTTCAGGAAGTTCCTCAACTGGAGTTTCTTCAATGCATTCTTCCATAAGAGGTTGTCTCTCCTCAGGTAAGTCGAATGTTATCTGAATTTCTTGTGGTAACCTCGGTTCTTCATCTACTGTTAATTCCAGCGTGTCACGGAAAGTCTCTTCAGGTGTGTCATCCTCTGGAAGCTTCACTGGAGTTTTCTCGATGGGTTTTTCTGTCACAGGAATTTCTTCAATGATAGGCTCCTCTGGGAGAACTTCTTCAGCAGGAAGTTTTTCTTCTGGTTTTTCAATTTCCAGGACAAATTCAACTTCCTCAGGGTGTTCAGGTCTAAGAACTGCTTCAACAGGGGAAGGCTGAACCTCTTCTGGTACATCAGCTGGTCCTCTCTGTCTCTCTGGAAAGTCCTCTTTAGGTTTTTCCTCCACTGGTTGCTCCTCCAGTGGTACTTCCACAATTTCTAATGTAACCTCTGTGTCTTCAGGGACCTCTGGTTCTGTAAGAATATCATAGTGAAAAATGTTCAGTGCATCAATAACACTGGTAAAGTATGTTTTTCAACAATCTTTGTAAATTTCATGTCTCCCTCATTGCTGATATTTTCAGATGACAAAAGTAGACAAAAGTGTATTGAGTTACAGGTGAATGGCATATTTTAGTTTATTGCTAAATAGGAAGCAAAACTATGGAAAAGAGTTCATTCATGAAAAATTCATGAACTTGGTTACCATGTCGCACAGTTATGTTTGAGTTATGATAAAGCTAAGATATGATGAGGTATTTATTTTCTGTTTGGTTTGACTGTACTTTGACATAAATTGCTATCCAAAATGCATTACACTTGATACTTTTCCAGCACCAAAGAACTAAATAAGGAGAATTTGTAATGGCCTCTAACTTAGATAAATTGTCATCTGAGTTTTTTAAGGAATGTGTTTTGAATTATTGAACAACTAAGTGTCTGGTACACAGATACTAGGCAAATAAATTATAAAGAGAAGTGTAATATACTCTTGTTAAATTGCAAGTGAAAGTTGCAATGCTCAACTCATTCCTAAGTAGAAAGGAAACTTACTGTGACCAGGAATAATAAGCTCTGCCTCTGTTCTGACCGTTCCTGCTTCATTTGTAGCAATTAATTCATAGACTGTTTCATCTTCTTCAATTACTTCAGTGATCACTAGTGTGACTGTTCCGTCCAAATCATAGACAGAAATGAAGCGTTCTCCTCTTAAAGGTTGACCGTTAATCACCCAGGTGATGGTTGGCCTTGGAAATCCAACCACTTGACAAATGAATCTTGCTTCATCACCAATATCCACAGTGACATCACTCAATTCCTGTATGACCTCAATAAATACAGTGTCTTCTTCAGGAATCTCAGTTGTGACTTTTTCAGTCACTGTAACTGTTTCAGTAACAGTTTCAGTGAATTCCACTGGTTCATCTTCCTTAACATCAAGGATAATTTCAATTGGCTCCAGTGGTCTATCTTCACCCTCAACTATAACATCAACAGTTGAACGTTCTGGACCTTCTTCTTCAGGAGTCTCTTCCTCTGGTAGTTTTTCCACTGGTACAACTTCCCCAGGTTTCTCTACTTCCTCAGGCTGCTCTTCCTTTGGAAGTTCCTCCCTTGGTAATTCCTCTTCTGGTTTCTCCTCTGGTTGAAGAACATCTTCCACAGGCAGTGGTTTCTCCTCTGGAACAGATATTGTGAGTTCAAGGGTTGGCAATGGCTCAGGCTGCTTTTCAATTTCAACCTCTGTCCTTTCAAGTACATCAACTTCTTCCACTGGTGTTTCCTCCGTTGGCTTTTCCTCAGGGAAAACAACTTCTTCATACTGTGGTTGAAGCTCCTGTGGTTCAACTGTTTCATCCACTGGCAATGACACAGTTAATTCAACAGTTGGTAATTCCCCAGGTTCCTTTTCAATATACACTTCAGTCCTTTCCTTTGTTTCCTCATGGAATTTCTCAACAGGGCTTTCAACTTCATGCCCTGTTGGTTCTTCTTCTCTAGAACTTTTCTTAAGAGGAACTTCAACTGGTTGTAGAACTTCTTCAGTTGGTAACTGCTTTTCCTCTGGCTCAGATATCTCAAACTGCAAAGTGATAGGTGAATCTGGTCTTGACAACACATGCTCCACAGGTGTTCTCTCTACAGGTTTCTCTTGTGGAAACACGACTTCTTCAAAAAGTGGCTGAAGGGCATGAGGCAAAGTTTCTTCCTCTTGTGGCATTGTAATGGTAAGTTCAAGTGATGGTAATGGTTCAGGTTCTTTTTCAAGAAAAATCTCTGTTCGTTCTAAAACTTCCTCTATGTCTTTCTTTGGTTTCTCATCTTCTGGCTCTAGGATTTCTTCCACTGGAGTTGGCATTTCTTCAGGGACTGAAACAATGAATTGCATAGTTGGAATTGGCTCTTCCATATCTGTTCCTTCAAGTTGAGGCTCTTTATCTTCCTCTGGAAAAACAACTTCCTCAAATTGTGGCTTCAGTTGTTGAGGAACAATCTCTTCTTCTTCAGGCAGTGAAACTGTCAGCTCAACAGTAGGTAAAGGTTCTGGTTCCTTTTCAATCAGAACTTCAGTCCTTTCTCTTGTCTCCTCAATTATTTCTTCCTGTGGTTGTTCCTCAGGTGCTTCTTCTTTTGGTTCTTCTGGGAAGACAACTTCCTCAAATTGTGGCTTCAGTTGTTGAGGAACAATCTCTTCTTCTTCAGGCAGTGAAACTGTCAGCTCAACAGTAGGTAAAGGTTCTGGTTCCTTTTCAATCAGAACTTCAGTCCTTTCTCTAGTCTCCTCAACTATTTCTTCCTGTGGGTGTTCCTCAGGTTCTTCTTCTTTTGGCTCTTCTGGGAAGACAACTTCTTCAAATTGTGGCTTCAGTTGTTGAGGAACAATCTCTTCTTCTTCAGGCAGTGAAACTGTCAGCTCAACAGTAGGTAAAGGTTCTGGTTCCTTTTCAATCAGAACTTCAGTCCTTTCTCTAGTCTCCTCAAATATTTCTTCTTGTGGGTGTTCCTCAGGAGCTTCTTCTTTTAAAGGCTCTTCAGGGAAGACAACTTCCTCAAATTGTGGTTTCAGTTGTTGAGGAACAACTTCTTTTTCTGGAACAGAAACCGTTAGCTCCACAGTGGGTAAAGGTTCTGGTTCCTTCTCAATCAGAACTTCTGTCCTTTCCCTAGTTTCCTCAATTATTTCCTCCCGTGGTCGTTCCTTTTGTTCTTCAGGGAACACGACTTCCTCATACTGAGGTTTAAGCTCTTGCTGTTTGATTTCCTCTTCCTCTGGTACAGAAACAGTCAACTCCACTGTTGGCAGTGGCTCTGGCTCTTTCTCAATGAAAACTTCGGTCCTTTCAATTGTTTCTTCCAAAATATTGTCATCTGGTTTTTCTTTCTCTTTGGGAATTACAAGTTCCTCGAATTCAGGCTGGAGTACTTCCTCTACAACCTGTTTTTCTTCTGGAACAGATATGGTAAGTTCTAAAGTCGGCAAAGACTCTGGCTGCTTTTCCAAAATAACCTCAGTTCTCTCAGTTACTTTGGTTTCCTCTAGTGGTTTCTCTGGCTCCTTGGGAAATACAACCTCCTCATATTCTGGACGTAGCTCAGTAACCTTGATAGGTTCCTCTTCTGGAACTGAGACAGTCAATTCAACTGTGGGCAAAGGCTCTGGCTCCTTTTCAATGAACACCTCTGTTCTTTCTTTTGTCTCTTCAGTTATTTCTTCTTCTTCTTCAAATTCAGGCAAAAGTTCTTCCACAGGAGGTGACTTTTCTTCTGGCACATCAACTGTGAATTCTACTTTTGGCAATGGTTCAGGGCCCTTTTCAATAATAACTTCTGTTGTTTGTGTTATGTCTTCTTTAACTTTTGGTTCCTCTACAGGAAACACAACTTCCTCATATTGTGGTTCAAGACGTACAGGTGATATAGGTTCCTCTGGAACAGAGACAACAAATTCCAGCGACGGTAATGATGGTTGCTCCTTCTCAATAACAACCTCTGTCCTCTCTCTTATGTCCTCTGTGAAAATTTCTTTTGCTGTGGGATGCTCTTTTGGGCTAATAACTTCTTCAAATTCTGGTACCAGTTCTTCCACAGGAGGAGGTTTTTCTTCAGGAACAGAAACTGTCAATTCCATAATTGGGAGTGGCTCAGGCTTCTTCTCCAAAGTAATCTCTGTCCTCTCCAATGTCTCTTCCTTTACTTCTTCAATTGGCTTATCTTCTTTGGGAAATACAACCTCTTCATACTCTGGAACAAGCTTCATTGGTACAATGGGTGACTCTGCTGGTCCTCTGGGTCGCTCCCTTGGAGCTGGCTTTTCTTCAGGAACAGAGACAGTAAATTCCAGTGTAGGTAACTTTTCCGGTGTCTTTTCCATCAATATTTCAGTCCTTTCCTTTGTTTCAACGATGGGAGGTTGTACTGGCACCACAACTTCTTCAAATTCAGGTTCAAGCTGTGGTGCCTTTGGATGTAATTCTTCTTCCTCAATGACAGTAGTTATTTCTGTGATTGTCTCAACTGATTCTTGTGGATGAGGAGTATCTATTATAAATTCAACAGGTTTTGGAGTTTCTGGTGCCTTTTCCATAAGTATTTCAGTTCGTTCTTTTGTTTCTAACTTGATGTCTTTCTCAGACACGCGTCGTGGTTGTTGTACATCCATAACATAGACTTCTGCATGAGTTGTCACTGTTCCAGCAGGATTTGTTGCAACACATCTAAACTCTGTATCATCTTCTTCAACTACTGTTGTAATTGTTAAGATACATGTTCCATCTTTCCGCACAGTAGTTATGTAACGGTCACTATCTAATGGCTCATGGTATCTTTCCCAAGTGATTTCGGGCGTTGGTTCGCCCACCACTTGACACACTAATGTTACCTCTTCTCCAATGCGAGTTTCAACATCCTCTAAAGGCCTTATTACTCTTGGTGGTGATCTCTGTATTGGTATGATATGCTCTGGTGCTTCACGTGGTATAGCTTTCATTGGGGGAGCTACTACTTCCTCAAACTGTACAAACGGATGTGAAACTAATGGCTGTTCAACCTCTGGTTCTGGCACAGGGGAACGTACCCTCTTCTCCAACGGTGTAATTTCCTTCACTTTTGGGAGTTCAGGCTTTTTGATAAGGTAGGCTTGGGATAGAATAACAGGTTCCTCAGGAGATTCTTCCTGGGGCATAGTTAGTGTTAGCTCAAATTCATGGGGTTCCTTCTGTTGAGGTTTTCCAATGATGACCTGGGTTGTCTCCCTTTTTGGTGGGGGTTGAGGAGGTGGAGCACTCTCTTCTGTATTAGTTGTCTTTGTGGTCTTGGTGACTGTCTTGGATAGAATTTGTGTGGTAGTTTCTCTCTCTGGCAAAGGCTTTGGTTTTGGAACTGGAGGAGGCTCTGTCACATCAGTGACATCCACTACAAATTCAATCTGCTGCAAATCTCTTGGTGGTGCCTTTCTGTCAATTTCAATCTCAGTGATGGTATGTTCATCTGTAGTAAACTTGTCTGGAGAATCAGGAGGTGGATGAGAAACAACATATGGTTGAAACTCTGGTGGCATTTGCAGGGGCTCTTCCCGTTCAGGATAAAACCTTTGAACTGGAATCTCTCTGATGTACGGCCTTGTGTGTGGGGGCAACGTTGGTTCACTCTCCTCTTCAACAGTGATGACTTCCTCTATTGTTGTCGTAGTCTTCTTCGAGAGAGACTCTCTAGGAAGAGGAGGAGCTGGTGGCTTTCTTGGTGCAAACTGGGATGCATCAATGTGAAACATCAGGGTAGTGTCTCTTGGAGGCTGCTTTGGTGGTATACGTACTTGACGATCAAACCTTGGACCTAGTTCAACAAGAGTTGTCTCTCTCCTCCTTGGAGAGTCTTCCATATCACTTTCATAGGTCCTTGTTATTGTCTTTTTTGTTGTCCGTCTAGTTATTACCTCAGTGTCTGACTCTACATCAGAATGAGGTTGCCTTGGATACTGTCTGTTATCAATCTCAACAACAGTTGTCTGAGGTTCTTGAGGCTTTGGTCTTGTTTCTTTTGGACTGAAATACCTCTCTCTGTCAATACGAGGTCCAATTTCCACAACTGTGGATTCTCTTCCTGGATAATCTTCAACATCACTTTCATACCTTTTGGTAACCGTTGTTGTGGTTTTCCTAGTAATTATCTCAGTGTCAGACTCCACATCAGAATAAGGTTGCCTAGGTATCTGCCTTCTGTCAATTTCAACTACTGTGGTCTGAGGTTCTTGTGGTGTCCTCTTTGGAGGGAAATGCTGTTGGTCAATTTCAACCTGAGTTGTATAAGGCTCTTGAGGTTTCCTCCGTTTGGGCTTTGGGGGCACAAACCGTTCTCTATCAACTCGTGGACCAATTTCCACAATGGTTGACTCTCTTCTAGGGAAATCTTCCATGTCACTCTCATATGTGCGCGTAACTGTTTTTGTTGTTTTCCTTGTAATGACCTCTGTGTCAGATTCTACATCTGAATAAGGTCTTCTTGGGGGATAAAACATGCCAGGGTCTGTTCTTGGAACTGGTGAAGGCTGAGGCTCTCTTGGTGGTACACGTACCTCACGGTCAACTCTTGGTCCAATTTCCACTACTGTCGTTTCTCTTCGCGGAGGGTAATCATCAATATCACTTTCAAAAGTATGAGTAATAGTCTCTGTAGTTTTTCTGGTGCTTATCACCTCAGTTTCAGATTCAACATCAGAATAAGGTTGTCTGGGCAAGAAGGGAAGTTCCACAACTTGTCTGTCAGGAGGTGGAGGTCGTCCCAACCCAGTGATAACAATTCTGCAAAATGTTGAAACTGTGCCCAGCGGATTGACAGCTCGGCACTCAAATTCTGTCTCATCTTCTTCAGTAACGACAGTAATGACAAGGGTGTTTCTACCATCTGGATATTGAACGGGTACATATCTATTGGTTGGTACAGGCTGACCATTCTTGTACCAAGTAACCTTCGGCTCAGGAGTACCGGTTATAATAGTTTCAAGTGTAGTTGTCTTACCAATTTCTGTTCTGACATCTATCAGCTCTTGAACAACTGTTGGCCTTTGAGGGGGCTTCCATGGTTCAACTGGTGGTGTAGGCTGGCGAGGAGATGGATAACGTGGGTGACTCTTCGGTGGTATACCAACAATTACTGTGCCTCTTGGTCCAGGCTCGGGCTCCTCTGTGTCACTGGTGTATGTTCGTGTCATTGTCTTAGTCGTGGTTGTTGTTCTGATAGTTCTCAAGCTCTCAGTATCGCTCTCTACCCTTGTATCCACATGTTTGCTGGTCTCTTCCCAACTCTCATCATCCTCTTCAGGTATGATTGTGGAAAGGAGACTGACCTTCCTTGGGTACCTTCTTTGGGACACAGGTATGACTCTTGTGGTAGTTTCAGTTGTTAAATCTGTGTAAATAATTGATTTGCCCAGAGGGTTTACAGCTTTACACATATACTCTCCTTCGTCTTCCTCTGTTACTTGGCGGATAGTGAGTGTACATGTATCACCATCACGGCTTGAAAAGACTCTTGTATCCTCTGGCAGTGGTTTGCCATTCTTGTACCAAGTAATCTTTGGCTCTGGTAAACCAGTTACCTTGGTTGTGAGTTTCACAGTTCTCTCTTCAGTTGTGGTTTCTACTTTCATTTCAGACACAAAGGTTGGTTTTCTACTGCCTGGGGGTAGAGGTTCTGTTGTTCTCTTTCTCCTTGGCCTCTGTTCTGGCTTAGGCATTGGCTTCACAATCAAATTAGCAAAGCTAGAGGTTTCTTCTCCCACGGGGTTAACAGCACGGCATTCTATCTCAGCAGAATCTTCTCTTGTGACCTCATGGATGGTCAGCGAACAGTGCCCAAGGTCATCGTATTGAATGGTGTATCGGCCACCTGGCTGAATTTCAATGCCATCACTATACCAAGTAACCTTTGGTGGGGGTCTCCCTGTGATTCTTGCATCAAATTTTGCAGTTGTAGACTCCAAGACTTCTACATCAAGGAGCTCACTTAGAAATCTTGGTGGCTGATTTCTTCTGATGCTGAAGGAGAGTTCTGACATTTCGGAAGGTGCCTCAAAATCACTCTCAGATATGTCTCTTGTATAGGTTGTTTTTGTGGTCTTCTTTACCCTTCGGATGACTTCAGTCTCAGACAGAGTCTCCTCTGGAACAGTAGGTCCAGTTCCTTCAACTGTGAAATGTGAAGAAGGAAAAAAATATTCAATGATAGCCACAAGATAACTGAAAAGACAAAAGAATAAATATGAACAAAATTAAAGTAGTGAAAACTTTAATCATTTGTACCACTAACATACAGGATGAACAATTGAAAGATAATATGATGCTAAGAATAAAATATCTCGGAAAAACTTATATATATCATGATATTTGCATAGTTGGTTTCAAACACTTCTCTCATCTCTACTAACTTATTACAACAGTAACAATAAAAATCACTTTGTTTTTAAATTCATCAATAGCCTTTGACTTCCCTTCCTTTTCTTGTTTGTCAGTTCCATTATTAGCACCACTATAGTAATTAGTATCTCATGTGACATATCCCTACCATAATCATAGTTGTTTTAATGACTCCCCACTATTGTTTATGTTTGCCAAGCATGAACAAAGACAGTGATCACTTTCAACATCGCTTTACAATGCTCACTGGTTTTTCAGATTCAGAAAGGAAGTCCTTTGCACCAACTCTCCCTTTCTGAGTTGGATCCAGAGGTCATGAAAACAGCCACTAAGAAAAAATAGGCGAACAAATACCCTTAAACCCTCCCCCAGTTTCACATTAAAGAACTTAGCATTAATTAACTGATTACAGAATGTCTGCTGAACAGTACAAAAGTTGCAACCATATTGCACTAGGAACTAGCTTCTTGAACTGTAATATCCCTTTCTTTAACATTGGAAAATGTTTTGCAAAGAACTGTTGGATTTCCTAGGTGTCCTACATGCATACATATCAAGTTACAATAGTGTGTAAAAACCAAACCATTCTGCGGAACTTACCGGTCACTCTCACTCTGCAAGAGGAAGTTGCAGTTCCGAAGGGATTCTCGGCTTTACATGTGTAAAGTCCACTATCATGAGGGTATGCAACTGTGATCAGTAAGGAAACTTTGTGTTCATTGACCTGGTACTGGAAATCGGGCGAATCTGGAATAGGTTCATCATTCCTGTACCAAGTAACCATCGGATAGGGATTGCCTGTGATGATACATTCAAGTTGCACTGGCTGACCCTCTTGTACCGTAACATCATCCATGAGTTTACGAATGACTGGAGGTTGAGGGGGCATTTCTGGGAACCCTGTTATATGGATATTGATGTTAATATTTGTTGGTTGGACAGGATAAGGATCATACAAAACTTTCTGAGATCCGCCATCCATATCACTTTCTTCCGTAACAGTGGTTGTTGTCTTGGTCGTTTTGGTTGTCTTTCGAGTAACTGTCGAGTTTTCGGTTCGTATTTCTTCCACATCTGAATGGGGTCCATCTGTGGTGACAGTAGTATGGGTACTCTTGCTTCTTTCTGCTTCTGGGATGCCTGGAGGTTGGTACAATTTAAGCTGTGGTTCCCCTGGTTGTAGAGGTAGTCCATCTAATCCAATACGTATGTGCATAGCAGCACCCGGATCTGGCATCTGGTATTGTTGGGTAACTTCAATGGAATAAAAGCATGCAGCCATACATTACCATGCTGATATCACCTCACTTAATAATTAATAAAAATAATTATCAAGTAGCCTTAATTGTAACAGCTATGTTTGAATTTTGGTATCACATGCAACAGAAATTTCAAACATTTGAAGTATGCAGACACAAATTTATAGGATGTGAAACAAAATTTGTCACTTGCTTTGCAGAGAACAATTTCAGTTTATGTGTGCTTTACCATAAGAAACCTATTTCTAACAGCAAATCGTTAGTTTGCTGCTGGTTGCAAAACTCACCCTTCTTTGAACGACCTTTGTTCACACCCATAACCATCATAAATGCTACGTTTCATTTTCATATAATTACATCATAACATAAAAGTGTGGGCATGAATGATGCTACAATGCCTGTGAAATGAAGCCCAGTTGAACTTAAATATTACAATCTATTACTATACCAGCCAAACAGGGTCAAGACAGTAGCCGTTTTTTTCCTTCTCCCTGGCATTAATCATCTTAATCATCACACCATTGTAATTAATAAAATATAACATCCTTTAAAGTTTGCAAATAAAATTAAATTTGGGAGTAAGTCACATCTATTGATAAAACTTTTTCTTCATTGCTTAAAGTTTAAAATTGTTAAAGTTTAATAAGTCATGCTAATGAACTGCATTTATTGATGGATTTTATGATTTTCTAAGAAGTAATGAAATATACCAAGATCAGCATGAATTTCTTATCTTAAATGTCTTTTAGTCAATTGTCTTCCACAAGTGATGTTATCTAGTTTTATTAAATGCTCATTCAAATGAATGAATAGATGAATGAATGAATCTTGTAGAGACAAGGTAAACTAATGCATAGCAGCTCAGTTTCACAGTCCAAGGACACAACACAAATTTTGTATCCAATCTGTGCTTTTTCTCGTTGTGTGCTTTCTTACCTTTAACTGTAAGGTGAGCAATGGATGTTGCTTCTCCTGCAGGATTTATAGCTCGCACTTCGAACTGACCATCATCTTCTGGTAACACCGGAGTAATTTGCAATGTGCAGCTTCCGCTTTCCGTTATTCTGATTGTGATCCTCTCGTCTGGCCGCAATTCTTGTCCACTCTGTAATCAGATGAAAGATATCAGAATAATATCTAGGCCTGAATTGTCTTTATAACTTAAATAATAGAAATACCAACATAGGTTATAATAGTTTGCCACTAAAGGTTATTCATTATTTTAGTTACTGACTGACTGATTGACTGACTGATAGGCACAAAGAGTAAGTTTACTTAAATATCTGATCTCAATTCTTTTTTCTTTGTGCAATATCATGTTTGATGAACTTAAAGCTGCTGAAGATAAAATCAGTTTGCCATTCTGTCTTGTTGTTTTCTTTATTACCCGATAGGTATGTAAATGACCTTGGCAAGGGAAGACTGGAGATTACAACTATATAATGATAACATAAATTTCTTACTTCAGGAACTGTGAAGTATTTATTTAAATCCTACAAACATTTTCACACTGATCAGTTGCCAACTAAAGTTTAACTAGATGTGTTCCCTGTGTCATCCTACTCACCTTATACCATCTGACATAAGGTCGAGGGTATCCTGTCACATGGCAAACCATCCTCACAGTTCCACCTACAGGAACCTCTTGGTTCTGTAGGTGAGTGGTGAACGTGGGAGGGGTCTGTCCAGGGACGCTGTCCATTCTTTCTAGGCCGCTTATATTTGATGACTTAGTCTCATTGACTTGGATCTCAACGTCGGAGGAGTACATCTCTTCTCGGACCACGCCCAGAGACGGTGTGCGGGAATGCTGCGGTCTGAAGTGGGGTTGAACCCCACCATCAGTTGTAGTTGGAGTTGTTGGTGGTGTTATCGTAGAGGTGGTAGTTCTAGTGCTTTCCTCTGTTTCAAAAGATAGATAGGAATTTTGGTGATAGGGTACAGCCGGAACTAATCAAAATCAAATCATTAATAATAATGATAACTGTTCCATCCTAAGTTTGTAAACCACTGAAATATTTCCGGAGGTTTCTTTCAATTTTGGATGTCTACTTTAATTCTTATAATAACATAAGTTTGTTGAATCACTTGGAGCCATAGCAACATTTCTACAGCTAAAGCAGTTAGAAATGCATAATGCCATAGTGCGCACCTGGTCCTTAAATATTGCTGGCTATAGAAAACTATTGCACCGGTATGTTTAACGTTATTTTTGTCTACTTTTTGGTGTCTTTAGAGAGCATGACTTTACCTTACGTACTTCTATCCTAGATAAAAAGTACTTACCTATTACAATTAATTTTGCAATACACGAGGCCAATCCGGCATGATTCTCTGCCTTGCACATGATTCGTCCACTGTCATTAGGACCCACATTTGGTAGTTCCAGGATACTGGTACCATCTGAGAATGTGGTTATCCTTGACTCAGGGGAATCTTTTATTTCCTTATCACTCTTAAACCATTTCAAATCCGGCAAAGGTTCACCAGATACTTGAATGGTGAACTTAGCTGTTTCACCAGGAACCACACGACTGTTTTCAATATACTGTGTAAAAGTTGGTGGCACCCTTCCAGGCTTCCCCACTTGGGTGGGAGTTGGTTGAGTAACCATAGGCCTTGGCTGAGGTCCTGAGGATATGGTTCCCCTTTTTGTCGGCAATGTCTCCAATGGAGGTCCTCCTTTACGTTTATAAGCTTGTGGTGTGACCTCCATGGGGATGGCAGAAGTTGCCTGGGCAATCTCAACCTCTGGTGGAGGTTCCCTTCGCATGGCTCTGAAGGGTTTTGGTGGTACTGGAGGGGGTGCTTTTCCAGAGGGCTTAGCTAGTACTTTAGGAGCATGTTTCCTCGTTGGTGAACGAACATCCTTCTTGACTTTATCCTCTGCGCCCTCTTGACTATCGTCAGTGTGCGCAGCAAAGGGATGAGCTTCGTCGTCTGTTTCTGAATCACGTTCCATCGGATGTTCCGCAATAGGAAAGATGACCTGGTCATCATAGGGGAGCATCTCGTCAAGGTCAATATCAGTATCAGATTCTTGGCCTTGTTCAGCACTGTAAGCCCCACTGACATCACCTCCATAGGACTCACTGAAGCTGAACAAATTGGGACCAGTTGGCATCTCTCCATCAACTGTGAATAAAAAATTATTCCACATCGTATTTATTGATAAGAAAAATATGGCTTAATCCACCTGTTAGCAATTCAGCAAGGATAAATTGTCAAACTTCCTTAATTCATACAAGAGTTTTTGGGTATAAAATAAAAAATACTGTTTGGCAGAAACTACATCCATTAGGTTACATCATTAGCTGCAGTAGAGTATCATGTCTTGATGAAGTAATGCAGGGGTGGGCAACCTTTTTGAATGAATGGGCCAGATATAAGGAGTGAAAATTGACTGGGCTCCACCTAACCAACAACCTGCTGTTGATTTCAAACCTTTGATTCCGAGGACTTTCAAGCAATAGGTGTGTGTACTTAATCTGTATTCACAAAAACATAATGTCAATACAGTACAGTTGATAATTAATGGGGATGATAGGCCTACCTGACAGCATCATTAGTGCCGATAAATTCTAAGCAGCTAGCTTGTTATTTGTGATGATGTAAAATAGATTGATTTTATTTTTTGAGACATCTCACAGGCAAAAATAAAATCACTGGCGGGCCGCATGTGGCCCGCGGACCGTAGGTTGCCCACCCCAGAGGTAATGTGTGCAATCTGTAAGTCATTGTTGCTAAGACAGACTTCTACATGTTAAATCTTTACCAGAATTGAGAGGACATGCTTCACAAAATGTAATACAAACTAAATCAGTTATTCCTATGAATCATGCTTCCATGCTTTTACGACTAAAGCATTCTGTTTACTGACATACAATGCAAGTCTTGACAAAAAAGATTTTTAATTCTTTCTTCTAATCTTTCTGAATTTTAGAATGAAACCAAACAGTAAACTACTATAAATAAACAACCACCCCCCCCCCCAAAGTTAAAGGATGAAATCAATCAATAAAATACTTACAAGGTCAAAGGTTAAAACATGGACATCTCTTCATGCATATTCATGCAGGCACACAAACATTGGAAAGTGCATGTTAGTTCCAAAACCTTCCCAGTGAAACTTCATCGATTAAGCAGCAACCGCATCAAGTCATCCAAGAGTTGTTCTGTAGTAGTGATGATCCTTGCATGTCTTCTTCTAGGACCACTCCTGTTGATGTCCTTCATGCACTGGTTGTCTGTTACTGCTAAAACTGTTTCTTGACATGCAATGTGACTACAATTCTTCACAAACAATGACGACCAAACACTGAACATAACATCAAAACAAATTACAATATACACATATAGAGGCAAACTTTCACAGCAAAACAATTTCTGAGAAAACTGGAACAAAACTTCTACATCTTCAGCTTCGAGACCCTTTCAAAATGTTAGAGATTGAGCTTGACATCTGTTCAATATCCAATGTTGGATCAAATCCACATGGTTTCTAGGTTCAGTGACATTTTATGTGTAAGACATCACATTGTCCTATTTGAAATTGGCCATAGATTTATAGAAAAGGATGGGAAATATACTGCTTCCTTCTGTTGTAATATAATGGTGTTACTGGGACAAACAGTTTGATTCTGCTTAGTCAGGCTGGTTTATTTTGTCTGTTTTCATTTTTCACATCTCTAGTTTTGTAGTCTGATTGATTATTTTTTTTTTCAATGATGTTCCTTCAGATAAATTGATTGATTTCTTTGCTTACTTCCTTTGATAAACACTTTCACATTTCATTTCATTCGCTAAGGTTTTGCCTGCAAAACAACAGTAATTTCTTACAACCTGAAAACGGTCTTCTCAAATTTGACAAGGTTGATATCAAACTGTTACATTCTCTGTAAACTGTCTCAGTTTGATAATTTGCAGCTTTATTTGACACAGCTTATGCCTCTATTCCTTCCACAGCACATACACCTAGCCATGCCTGTTTTGGGAATGAAAATCCTTGTTATTACTGGTAATTAGGTTATATTACTCCCAAGTTACACCTCTTTAGATGGAAAGAAAATGAAAATTATGCACTAGTAAGTTGCCTCTATTTATAAAAGCTTTGTAGGTTAGGCTTACAGACTTTCAGTTATATTTGTGGTAAAACTAACAGACATTCTAAAGGAATAAATCCTCTGTTTAACATAAATTTAACACAGTACAGACATCTTTTGTGTTGATGCATTTGTCTGGCAAAAGCCATGATCTTGTGCAGAAAGCTAGCTTGCTGAATGTACACAAGCTTATTTACTAGTCATAAGCAGCTTGAGACCAAGATTAATTTGGAGAATGAATAACTTAGTGCTTTTGTAGAATGTGCAATAATACGCTGTTTTCGTTTTTAGCGGCAAGGTAACATATGACAACCATTAAATTAAGACAAGTCAGTGTTTAGATTTATGACTAGAATTAAAGCATCTACTCATTTGAAAACCTTTCAATTAATAAAGTGTCATATGGAATCATGACAGGAATGAGTTCTTCTCTCTCTAGGAAATATTCAAATAAGTTCATTCTGGATCGAGTATTAACTCACAGCCCCTCCATTTTTATGAAAGTGATTCAATGTTGAAAGTATGAGAGGGAAGTTAGGGAACTTACTCTCCTCCTCCCCAGCCCCCTCCCTCCCTACCACCTCCACCACCATCATTGAGTCACAAAGTCAGGTCGTGAAGGGTTGATGGGAGCCATGACAGTCAAATTGATAACACCTGCAGATCAGGTTTGTTGCTTTGCTTTCCTTTCTTTCTCTCCTTTTTTGGTAAAGATGTCCTTCCAAAGAGATGTTTATATTTCTCTACTTTTGACGTTAAAGATTAAAGTATATGAAAATCTACTCATGAATATCTCCTAAAAGTTAATGAAGAGCATGGAAGAACAACATGAGAATTCTGTCTTAAATTGCTTCAATTTCAATTTCAACTTCAAAGTTTCTTTTGTTCTTGCAGTATCTTTTTACTGGCATGTATATGTTCTCAGCTAAATTCCCTTTCCATTTGAGATTGACAAAATGTTGGGTTTGATTTTAGTTGTTTAATTATTTTGTCCATTGTGATCTGTGGAAGTTGAACTGTTTACGATTACTATGTCCTTATTTCGTTTCCTTGCAGGTTAAGGGGATATAACATTTCTTTTGAAAGCAATTCTGTACCAGGTTCTGAACTAAACAATTAGCTTAAGACACTGTTTTAGGGGGTAATGGGCATAGCAGCTTAAGACAGGTTTTAGAGGGTAATGGGCATTGCTCTGGGCTACAGTATCAAGACGGAAAACAATATACTTCTAGGCTTTGATGTTTAAGTCTTACATCTATAGATATCATACAGTCAATGTAAAGTCCTGTCCAGCATATTCTGTGTAGAAACATGCTGAAACGTTAAAACATGCGTGTCCATCAATTCTGGCTACATTCGTTCATTGCCCTTATAAAATGTGTGTGACCTTACTTTTGGACTTTGATCTTTGTACTATCTTTCTGTAAGTGTTTTGCCCCCAGTTTAGCATTGTGAAATTTCAGTTCCATGTATAATTTAGAATCAGCTGTCAGTAGGAGAAAATATTTTCTTTTACTTCAAATTTCTCCTGCCATCTTTTCAAAGCAGAAAAGGCACTAGCCTTCCATGAATATTTTATTCTTCTTTGTTAAAAACTTTCATGATTTACCCCATTTACATTTTTGATAAAGAAAGAACTTTGCAAGTTTCTCTAATATTGCACTCAACATCTAAGTTACAACCAAACAAATTACTTTGCAGATTTGTCAACATGGTGAGGAGTAGGCCTTTGGTGAATATTTGGATGGTCTTTGGCCATTGGCTGAAGGGGCTAACTTTACCTGGAGGGGAGGGGGGATGAATAAGTAGCCAAATGTTAAAGGTATACTTTTAAGAAATATTAGTAGTAGAGAATTGTTTGTTTATTTAACATATTTGAAAAAAATAACATGTGTGGATTGATCTAATGAAACAGGCATTACTTTGTGTTAACATTGTCCAAACCCCTATTTCAGAAAACTAGGAAATTTGACTTGTGACTAATTGACCAAGAAGGAGTATTAATTCACTTAAATGTCTTGTAGTGGTGCTAGTCAGAGGGTAGGTTTGCTTTGGCAAAGACTGTTCCATGTTTTCGGACAAATTAGGGTGTAAATAATAACCAAACACAACAAGAGAAAATTTAAATTATTCAAATGTCATTAAGGTAATTAAATATTGAAGAAATTTGTAATGAACCTGTAAGATTGTCATCAATGTAGTAGTAGTTCAAGATAGTGTGTTGTGCTTGGGGTGCTTTGGGATTGGTGGGTCAAAGGAACATCTTGAAATTGGTCTGACCCCCTCTATAGCTAAAACACCAAATGGTCATAGAATGGAATCGACTGGGAAGGACTTATAACAGGGGAGAACCTGAGAGGACAACCCAGCTAAATGTGTCTATTTATTATCTGTTGGAAAGTTTTATAACATCCAATCTTGATACATCCAGTATCTTAATCTACTCAGATTTGCAGTTTAGTGACAAAAATATTTTGGAAATTACTCACAAATTCTTAGAGGTAAGGTTGAAGAGGCTCTAGACTTGGAATTTGTGAAGGTTATCTAAAATGGTTATTTATATTTTTCTTGGAAATGTTTTCTGTTATTAATGCACATGGACTGACAAATTCTTAGCTTGGTGTATGGATATTGTATTTATATAAATTTGAAGTTTCATGTTATTTGGATGGAGATGTGGATTTGATCCTTACATACATCCTTAGCTGTAGGTCTCCCCGTCAGTAGATAAAGATCGGTGGCAGCAAACCAGTTCAGTTACTTCAAGGACATGGCTGTCTTGTGAGTTTACATCCAGTTTCCTCAGAGAGTTATGATTACACCCATACCTCACACAACTTCATGCCATAGTAACATGCATCCCATACAGTTTCCACTCTCTGCATTAACTAACAAGTCTTTCATGTTGTAAAAATCTGCAGTAAGACAATCCTTTGAGAACTCCCAACAGTTCTTTCTTTCTTTTGGTAAGTTCTAACGTAAATTTGGCAACACCTTAATTTTATCAGCAACACAATGCTTGTCAGAAAACCCAAATACTAATTTCCCACAATTCCATTATTCTATGGTTTTTCATGATATGAAGTCTTTATTTAGAAGCTTCATAATTATGGGAAGGGATTTTTCAAAGCAGATTTGTACACATGAAACTGAGATGCGTACATTCAATAATGACCCCATTGAATGATGGGAAGCTATAATACCTTGAACGCCTAGATCGGCGGACATTTGGGTGGCACCAGCGGTGTTGGTAGCGACCACTGTAACCCTTCCCATGTCGTCGGCGAATACTTTCTGAAAATGTAGAACGCTGCCACCATCGGGAGTCGTCACAATGCTTGTGTATTGGTTACTTTGAATTTCTTTGTTATCTTTGTACCATTTCACCTCAGGGCGAGGGCTTCCTTGTACTCTACATTCAAATTTCGCTTGGCTGCCTTCAGGCACATCCATGTTGGAGATCCTCTTTAAAAATTTAGGGGCAATAGCTTGCTCGGCAGCTGATCTGATCTCTTCAACTAAGGGAGGGAAGCACACGAATAATAATGGTAAGTCAATTTGTTTTTGTTTTTTTAACATCCTAGAAAACATCTTAAACACAAAAAGCAGATCGTTTACAGAGAGAAGGCGCAAACGTGGCCTACGTGCTAATGCAGAGTAGAAGGTATTCAAAGACCTGAAAATTCTGCGTCTGCATTACAAGACGTTAGTCAACTACTAAGCATTCACAGGACCAAACCTTTGCGATTTAGAAACCGCTAGTTGGCAGGCCTCGTACCTCTGCCACATTTCGTGTCCAAAATTCACAGATTTCAAGCTGAGAAATATCCAATAATTTCTCTCTCGAATTAAAAGGTTCTATCAAGCAATTCATGTTAGATTGAAGACAATTTTGTTTTTCTTGCACCAGATTTTCTCTCTTGGGGGGGAAGGGGAGGGGTTAAATATATTTGATAGAGGTTTTCCGATAGCATTGTTGATCAGATTCAGCAGCCAAGCAGAGCTTTGAAAAGGTATATTTTGTTTCGTTCCCTTTAGTCAGGGAGTGGACAGAACACACATACTGACACAAATGTCCAGTTAAGGGGAAATTAGTTAGCAAACAGCAATCTTCACAAAGCAAACACTACCTGTCAAGATTTCACAAATTTAAGCGCATCATTTTATCAAATTTATTAATTCATCTATTTCTGTTTTTGCCGCATTTCACTTCTTTGCAGACAAAAGTGAGACTGTTCTCAACTTTTTTTTCTTTCACAATTTTGTTAGCATGCAAATGAAGATTTTGAGACGAGATCGACTGAAATAAGAGGAAGTGAGGTCACTATGGGTCATTCTAAAGGACAAGTGGTGACATTAAGTGTGTTCTGTTGATTCGGAGACAAAGGTTTCTTGAGAGAGAAATGAATGGAATTCTACGATAGAGTCTGATCAAGGTTAGGCAATGAGGCTGGTTTTTAATTGTCTTCTTTCTAACATGAAAAGTTGAATTATTAGTGAAAAGTGTCCCATGCTTACTTTCTACTACTTCTGACTTTTTGAGTTATGGATGGATATTGAAATTCTGAAATGCATTTAATATCAACGATATTGTCAACAAGATGGAGTAAAGTTAGTAAGATGAAAAAAATAGCAATAACGTTAGTAATGAATGACATAATTCAATACGATAATGGTCATGCTGTTGATTCTGCTCTTTAACCATGTTTGGGTCTCCACAGAGCACGCCCTCTATCTACATTGCTGCAGACGAGAAGACAAACCATCTTCCAGGTAACAGCAGAACCTTCATTATACAAACCGTCAAGTAAGATGAAAAACTGTTTGGCAATTCAGGCCACAAATTCAGAAGCTTCTTGCTACTAAAGTGATCCATTCTTTTGCACTTTGGACTGCATATCTCAGAGAGTAGTAATGGCTCTTGTAGAATAATGAGAGAGCAGGATCCCTTTGGAGGTCAATTTTGCGCCAAACAACTTTTTCTATTGTCAATATTTCTTCACAAATATTGGAAGAATTTAATTTACTAGAAGACAAGTATAAACAAGGTTCTAATGTCCCTGGATCCATCTGAAGAACAATACAAGTCATCGGAAAATTTCAAGCTACAACTTAAAAGAAAATTCATCCACATGTACCATTCACTTTTAAACCCTTTATCCGCTCTCTTGAGAACTGAAAACTTGAAGGATGAATAACCTTTATGAACAGAGCTGACAGGTTGTCCAATGTTCAAAATCGATCATCATTATCTTTATTACAGACCAGATATTCTCAAGACATTACCATCTGTGATTCATTCAGTTTTGATGAACTAATAAGCAAGAGACAACAAGTACACAGAATAATTTCTTCGTTTGTAGGATTAGATTATCACAAGATTATCCCTACTTAGACACGTCCATGTTTTGTGTCATCGTACCAGGTGACAAATTCTGCAAAACACATTCATCAGATGGTGCGATGACTGAACCAATTCTGCCGTAACGGCTGCCACCATATTATAATTACCACGGTCTCAAATGGACATCAAATTTATGACTATGATCGACTTTTACTATAAGTTACTATAACTAACTAACACTATAAAGAAAGAATTCTTAGAACAACAGTAAGGATAGACTAAACAAAATACAAAAAATACAGAAAAATTGCAAAACAGTTTGACAACAAATTTGACAAAACAGCAAATTGCACAAAACAGAATTGCACTATTCCTACTAAGCATTTTTTCTTTAATTATATTGCATCCTCAGATGAGTAAATGGCTTACAATAATTTTCATTTTTTTGGTCTTTTGCACAAATATGAAAATGCAGATAATGATTAACTGCAATTTCCTGTCATCACTAGTAACTAACACATTCATTGGATATTGCTTGTTAAATATACCTCACTTTTCAATGTGTACCAACATTTGAGGATATTACAATACAGGAATGGTAGTAATAATGCAGCAAAGTGGAAACAGTTCTGTGACTGTTTAGGAAGGTGACTCATATGTACCATTTACTAAGATTTTTCACACAAAGCACACAGTTTTTTTTTTCAAAGAAAACATTATATAAAAGTATTTTTGAGTCATCTCAAAAGTTGGGAAGAACTAGACAAGCTTGATGCTCAGTTTTGTGCTAAGCAAACACATATCTCACATGTTGGAAGACAAAAATTCTGCATAACTACAAATTTCATAAGGCACTTTTGGCATTGCAGTTGTCTTCAATAAAATTGATCAACTTTATTGAAGAGCGTATAATAGACACAGAATAATTTCTAATCTACGAAAGAATAAATATTGATGTCCAACTTCTTTTCAATCTTTAAATCTACCAACACAGATACAGTTTTACACACAAAAGAATAATAAGAACAAGACTTAAAATACAAATTATAAGGTAACAAAATTTAAAAAAATTGACTTAAATACATTGTTTGTTGCACAGCTACAGAAGCATGTTGATTCAAGAATATGAAAATTAGAAAAGTAGTATTCCTTTTGTGATGCCATACTTTCAACAACATAAGTTGATTGGATAAATTCATGCAGTCTATGTGTATCTGGCTATTCGATAACTGATCTTGCATAACTGATGTCGCCAATTTGTATAATAAACACACAAATTTTGTAACATCTGTAATATGACAGTGAGAAGTTTCATGAAATAAAATAAAGGACATGCCATTAGGTCAATTTTTAGCATGTGGACAATCCATTGTTTGGTCAACGGCCTGGCAAAACCATTTGCCTATTTAAATGGCAAATTCCAGTGTTATTCCAGTGTTCTATATATTCTAAGTTAGTTCAATATTACTTATGATGTTTGATGATGGTAGGGTAATTGGAATGATGTTAAATAAATTCTCATCTAGTAAAATAGAATTTTCAATAATTTACACTATGTCTCCTAGAATGACCTTTGACACTTGTTACTAGTTCATGAAACCACCACTGCAGAGCCTTGTATATAAATCATATTAGATAGAATTCTGAGTTGTAAGTTCTTACAAGAATCTACCTTTGACAAGATATCAACATGCTTCTGTAACTGTAGCAGAACCCATCACCACAGTGTTCCTCTAAAACATGTACACAAACCATGACAGAATACAAATAGGATATGTGCACCCCTCTTACACCGATTCCAAGGTACCATTCAATGCTATCATTACTATGGCAACCAGTTTGGACCAAAATAAATACTGTTGAATATGTCTGCAGCACATGTCGAAGCCTTTGACAGCTTATAGGACAATATAAACTAAATTTACCCACTGAGTGTTAACTCTAGTACAACAGCTGTCAAACCCGATCATAAGTTAAGAGATGCAAAACTAGAAAACGGCTTTTTACACTGAATTATAACATTGTACTTAAACTAAAACATGATGTCAGACAGAGAGGCTGAACCTATGCATTAACTAACAACACCTGGTGTACTTATTGTTCACTACTGGGCTTTATAACCTCCTGACAGACACAATACCGAGGACATTACAGTAAGTTTTGTATCTAGAAACCACTCAACACAAACTACTCAAACACAACACAACTATCCCAAACATTCATTATTTAGACAATTTACATCCCTATGGCATCTGGTTTTAATATTGCTTGCATTTGTAGTATTTTCATGTTTGATTCATTTCACTTCTTTGTAACTTGCTTGGTTAGTTTCTTTTTGGTGTTTTTTTTTGGTATCCACAGCAGTACGTTTCTTTAAAATCTAAATCTCGTCACATCAGTCAGTAAACCAGAGAGAAAACATGTCCCTTTGGTACACAGTTCACCATCTGACATTCAAATCTACTAGCTAATGATAATAAAATGTAACCACAATTTATCACCTCCTTGTGCATAGTATATTAATCAATATAAAAATCAATACCAAAATTAGCAGAGAGCGCTGGCAATACGAGATGATGCTGTAATAATCACCTACCAGTCCCCCTACCCCCACTCACCCCTCCCACTCTCTTTCCAATACTCCATCTTTGCAAGTCTGCTGATATTTGTTTAAACCAACAGATGTTTTAATTTTGGAAAAGCAAACAAAGTATAGTTATGAATTACTAGGTCAGTTTTCTGTTCATGTTTTATTTTGTTATTTATTTATTTATTTATTTATTTATTTATTTATTAAAGAAAAAACCCTGACTATTTGTAAACACTGGAACATAAACAAGAGATCAAAGCACTTGAAGATTGATTCCAAAAATCATTCTTGTAAGATTTGGTGAAAATAAGAAACCATGTCACATTTCATTCATCCATCCATTCATTCATTCATCCATTCATTCATTCATTCTTTCACTCACTTTATTCATTAATTTATTCACATTTCCTAACATTTTTGGGAACTGTGAATTTCCACTATTCTTTTGTATAACATCAGTCTAGATCTGTACATATTTAACCCACACTTATTAAATATGTAGCAATTTGATGCCAATGGACATGTGTCTCAAAAAAAAATAATAATCTCTTTTTCAGGAAAAGGAATCAAGTACATTTCAGATTTTTGTTTTGCATCAATAACACACTTTTCCACAAATGAAGCTAAAAACTTTATTTTCAAAAGTTATTATTTTTAACGCAATCACATCAAGGCAGAATTTAGGACTTGCCTTGCTTCTCTTGTTTTACAACCGATTTCCCTTTTTATACATCTCTCCTTACCTTTCACCCTGTTTTGAGTACGACAACCTACGTCTACCAATCAACGCTGGAAGCCATTACATGTTCAGTACAACTGACGATGGAATATGTCTCCATGCATCATTTATCAGCAAAATTATGATCGAATTGTACAAATCACATCAAACTCTCAACAAAGTCATCAGAGACTCTCCGTTTCTGATAACGCACCTTGGACTCTCAGGTTGCTGTGAGAGATGTTACTCCCGGAGTCGTTGACAGCCTCACATGAGTACGTGCCGGCATCCTCTGGGAACACCTCGTTGATGATTAGACTGGCGATGGTGTCCTGGTAACTCATCTGGAAGTATCGGGACGGTTTGATGATCGCACCGTTGCAGTACCAAATTATCTCAGGTTCTGTGACAGAATAAAAACAATTGGGGGCGGGAGGGGTAAGATGTGAAGAATTATATATGATATAATCATCTAATTCTTTTTGTTATTCATGAATCAGACTTGTAATCTGTTTTGCTTTCTTCTATTTCCTCTACAATCTTTAACTGCTTGCTGAATGTGGCATAGTGTGACATTAACTTGTGAATTTTCAAAAAAGTTTTTAAGATATAAATACTGAAAAATCATTTTCCAATTAATATTGGGGCTACGTTTGAAAAGAAGAAATAAAGTTGCTTTTAAGATGTAACTAAAACTGGTGCCCTACCCTCTTGGTTTCTTTCTTGCAGTTTCATAAATGTTATCATGTGAAATCAATATTTAATATGTCATTGGTGATTCTCAGACATAAAATGTGTACATAACATGACCTTGTTTCTCTTTAGAACCCTTTAAAGGGACTTTGTAGTGACACCAAAAATGAACTACTTACACTAAATTGCCTGCAACATTTCCAAACTATCAACCCACAAATTAAACACTTCATTCACAATGTGGGCATCCAATTGCAAGTTTCTAATTCATGACACTGGTATAGACATTTATATTCACACTGTTGCCATGGTGGCACAGATACTGGCCAATACTGTCTTTCCCTGCATTTTGAAAGCAGGGGGCAAAGGGTTGCTTTAGATTTCTTCTCTTTGTAGTCCTTCTAAATATTTCACTATCAATGCCAGCAGCTTTTCTTGACCTGATACTGTGGTAAGTTTATGATATAAGTAAACTTGGTTCGCTGGTAATAGTGTAGAATAATGCAGAAAGAACATCTTTACCTGGTGTTCCAAACACTTGACAAGCCAGTTCAACTGGGCAACCTTCTGGAACTTCAATGTCAGTCAAGCCATGCTCGAAATGTGGTGCAGTACCACCAGTCTTTGGCATATCTAGTCCTCGGGCTGGTTGCTTTGGCAAAGTTGTACCTCCTAAAAGATACCAAAAAAAAACTAACGGTAACAAGAAACAAACATAGTTGAGCAAAAAATCAAAGGATTGGACACACAAATGAGGGACATTAAGAATCTTCATAATTTTGGAAAGGATATTAACAGGCAAGTCCAAAGGATTACTATAAAATGGAATGTCTGTTAAGAAAAGGCCAGATACTGTGGCGGGAAGTCTGAGATAAAACCAGATGACATTGGTATCTTACAAACTTAAAATTTTGCACAAACAACATAACTCTGTGTAACTGAACATTCTCCGAGCAGACTTCCCTTACAAACTGGAAATTTATTACAATACTGCACTGGCCGAGAATTTGAAAGCGTTCTCCAAACACTTAAATATTTTTGGTTTGGCAGTGATTGTACAAAAACAATTTTGGATTAAGAGAGATTTATAGAATGATAATTTAGTGGATCAACAACTAACCTTTGACGCTGATAGTAAATGTCTGTGACGCAGTTCCCGAAGGATTAATTGCATCGATTTGATAACTTCCGGTGTCCTCTGGGAGGGCCTCGACAACAAGGAGGGTGAAATTATCGTTGTCCTGTAACATCTTGATTCGGTTACTAGGATCCATTGGGTGACCGTCCTGTGAAAAGGGTGAAATAAAATTGATGTTACCATAAATTTGATGATGTTATCATCAATTTTGCTGATGTTACCACACCTTGATACGTAAAATTGATGATAAAATTGATATTACATAAAATTGATTTATAATCAACTTTGAATATCAAAATTTCAAGAATAGTATCGCAAGTAGTGACGGGTCTTCAGATCTCACTTAATGCTACGACTGGTTTTGAATTCACAAAAAAAAAAGTTTTAATATCTTATCTGATTAAAGAAAATAGTGATTTTTATATCTATGCTGATTAAATTAATATCCACCTTAAATGATAGAAACATCATAAAATCTTGGAATTCTCAAGCAGCAAACTTAATACACCAGAAAGTAATATCTGCCAAGCCAAGCTGATCTAGTAACACAGCTAAACCGTTGGTTCTATAGACTGTCAAGTATTGCAACTTAGGATAGAAAACATTGGTATGAACACAATTACAAATTATAATTATGCAAATGAGTAAACATAAAATCAGTTTTCCTTTATGATTACTTTCTTTTGTGTGTGCTAAGTATGTGTCATCCATTAATATCCTGTTTCAAACATTTCCAAAATTTACACTTTCAGAAAAAAGAACGATAAAATATAAAAATAAAATAAAATTTAAGATGAGAAGTGAAATGTTGTTGTGTACCTTTATCCAGTGAACTTTTGGACTTGGGTTACCGGAGATTTGGGCGGTCAGTTTCATTGGGTCACCAATAACCGCAGCAGTATGGGATGCGGGACTGTACACAAACACAGGGCCATTCTGCACTGGTTTTGGAGGTGCCTGCGGTTGTTTTGGTTTCTCTGTGCGAAAGGAAATTGGTTACTCAAAATGTAAAACATATTTATATATTCCACGTTAGCAAGCTGAATAACATTTCTTTGATTATAAAAGAGCATCAAGATAAAAAAGGAAATGAATATATCCAAAACTAATCATGCTTTAATATTCCCAATTTATACTTTTAATTTAAATTTATTTTTGTTATAGAATTAGGGAAGAAAGTTGAAGCAATGAAACTTTTCAAAAGTTGATCTTTCCATCCATTTTATGTTTTGTTTTTGTCTGGTCTCATACGTCATTTCTGTTGCCAGTTTTCAAAATAAAATCGTTGAAATAAACTTAAGTATGATGATATAAACAATAAATAGGAAGCTAATCCAAATGTTGAACAATGAACGGCACACAGGGATTGAAACAACGTAGGGATACTTAGCTCAGTATGTTAAGCACTAGACACTTTTCATCCTAAGGTTTAATGTTCTTTTCTAGTTCAAACTTAAAGTAATATATTACAATTTACTTAAAAGTAGACTTACAAAATCCAGACAAAAGCCAAAACTACATAAAATACTGAATAAAAAGTCTATTAAAAAGTATGCATTGTCATGAAAATAATTTATCAATTTTTATCAATTAACACATATTTAAAATGATGTAAAACTATATAACAATTCCTACTTCTAACATTTCTTCCATTTCTAAACAGCGAATTTCTAAAGTTCTAAATTCTGTCAAAGTTAAAGCATGCATGGGTTACTTCAATGACTCACAAACAACAATCTAAAACTCGGAGGTGAACTACAAAATGAAAATAATTGTTAATAATTTAGTAAAGAAATTCTCAAGAAATAAACAAAGAAACAAATGAAAAACTTGCTTTGATAAATGAAACAGACAAAACATGTCATTCACTAAATGTTCCACAACGTGGTAAAGAAAAAATGGTACAAGTTCCAATTGGACACATTGTAGAGATGCCTGTAGTATCCAAGGATAAGGTTAGTATTAGTAACTGCCTACTGGAAAATGAAACGGTCTTGGAAGTAGATTTTACCTTTCCGATGTGAAAGTTTAAAATCATCTACCACTCTGTAAACTTCACAGACAAAATGAACAAAATGGCAACAAAGATGTCGAATGGCTGAAGGAAGCTGGACTAGAAAACAGAGAAGAAAATGGCGACAGCTACTTGAATTTTCTACCTTCCAAAGAGACCGACAGCTCAGCTCTGGAGGACGCCTCGCCAAATTTATTCTTGACGATCACATCAATTTTGCCGCTGTCTTCCACGATCGTGTCCATAATTAGAAGAGTACTTGAGTCCTTGTTCACTGTTATCAAATAATCTTTACAATCTTCGAGAAGGGCGCCATCTTGGTACCACTCCACCGAAACATTTTCTGTCCAGATAAATTCAATGTAGAAGAGAGCTTCCTCTCCTTCACAGCATGAGAAATCTTTCAAAGGGGTTAAAAATTTAGGGATAGAATCTGTAACCAGATTTTTAGCAGTTAACTCAAGCTTTTTAGGATGGAAGGATGATTTCTTTGGTAGAGGAGTGATGAATTCCTCCTGGATGGGGGAAAAAGTTAACCTCTTTTCTTTCCTCTGGGTGACCCCTACATCTTCTTCATCCATGCCTTCAGGTTCACTAGAGCCAAAATCCTGGATATTTTGTTCCAGACTAAACTGTCTTCCCGAATGATTTGCCTGACCAACTGTGTATTGTAACTTTGGAATGCCCGTCTCTTGAATGATTCCATCCAATTCTCCATCTGATACGATACTCTCGCTATCTTCACTAATGGAACTTTCAAATTCTTCTGCTTGTAATTCACCCGTTTCTAACTTGCTGTCCTCCATTTCGATCGAAGTATCAGGGTACCTTGTGTGACCAGATTCATCTAATCTTCCATTTATAAGACTTTCAACAATATCATCATCATCATCATCTTCACTACCAACTACCTGCTGAGCCTGAGTTTCCATAGCAACATCTAGCAAACATTTCTTTACTGCTACGTCGGGAAATGCCGATCCAAATCTGTTACTATTACACTCTGTCCGACCGTTTTCATCTTCTGTGGAGCAAAGATTTGAAAACAAGTCCTCTGGACTTTCTTGCAAAATGTCTTCAGACTCTCTGAGGTCAGTTCTGTTTTTACCATCATTATCATTAGGATCAGTGATTTCCGCAACAGCTTCCTCATCTGAAACTTCATCAGTATCGTGTAGCAAGTCTCCTGATTTTACAGATAGGTTAATATCCAAAGAACTGCGGTTTGATGATGTTGATGATGATGATGAGGAGGAGGAGGAGGATGAGGAGGAAGATTGTAATATGTCTCCTATGTTATTACTGATGGAAATATCAACAACCTCCTTGTCCACGAAGACTGTATCCCCATCTTCGTCCCCATCTGCTGCTCCATCCTGAGATATCATATTGCTTGTTTTGTCATCTTCTTGGATGTCACCTTTCTCATCACTTATGAGAATGTACCTTTCTGCCCTCTCCTCTTTCTGTTCTTCAATACTGTCACCAGTGGTGTCATCCTGACATGCCCTAGCATTCATTTTGTCATATTGAATTGAGTCCTCCTCAGACATGGGAATGGATTCTCTGATAATCTCTAGTTTCAGTCTTTCAGAATCCTCACCAGAGGATGCATCCTGATCAGCTTGAGTACTAATTCTGTCATCTTGAAATAAATCTCCGTCTTCAGTTATCAGAATGTATCTTTCAGCCGTCATCTTTCCTTTAATATCAGAATCCTCAGAATTATTGGGCTTCACCTCAGTAATGTCATCTCCATCTGTAACATCACTGCTGGACAATTTACTATCCTGTTCCAAAATCATGGTGTCCTCATCCCTCAGATGGGAACCGTTCTCTTGTGTGACTTCAATTTTGTCTTCAATGTTCATGTCGTTCCTGACCTCACTACTGTTAGATCTAAACATTCCATCAACCGCAGGTACTAACCTCTCACATATTACTTCATTACCACTGACTTTAATCACCCCTTTGTCTTCCTTATCACAATCCACAATGCTACTGCTCTCCATTTCCAAACCACCCTTTCCAAATCCATCACTGGGATCCTCAGTCTCCTTTCCACCTAATAGTTTCTCACTATCCTTTAGTTTTACAAATTCTGGCAAATCCTCATCAACCTCTCGTGTCGGTACAGACTGATCAGATGTGATAATAATTTCAGGAACAGGTCCATATGAAACACCACTACTCCTATTTGCTTCATTTGACGTGCTCTGAACCTCAGGAATACTATAACTGGACTCCACATCATTTGTACACAAGGAAAATTGTGCACAATTTCCTTTATTACACTCTAAACTATCTGTTCTAATTTCCTCTCTGTGGACATCCTCTACCCCAGAGGTATCTCTAACTTTACTCACAGACGGACTATTGACAAAAGCCGAAATGTTTAGTTTCTCTGGATCTTCCGTGCTTTCCACTTTGGCATCACGAGGATGTGAAGTAAGACTCCCCTCACTTAAAAAGACTTCATCAATTTCCTCTCCACCTAAAGTAGGTTTCACACTAATGTCCGAATATTCGTTTATTTCTGTTGGAAGTGTGTTTTCATAATTCATAGTGTTATCGTTTACAGATTGCTTTTCCTTCACTTCCACTTCGGCCTGGATTAGGTGATCATCTGCCTGGATTAGGCGAACCCCATCGACGCCAGTCTCTTTAATTTTGGAGTCACCATCTAGAGCCAAGCATTCCTCATTCACAGATGTTACCTTGAGTCTTGTAACAGGGGTGCCCATACCATTGGTTTCAGTAATAGTGTTACTGATGGTGTCGCTACAGCTCGACAGCATTCCAGGAGCAACGAAGTTGTGTTCTTCCATCCCTATGGATATATCTTCACATGACGAATCACCATCCTCTATTATCTGCAGTTCAAAAGTGAGGACATCTTCATCATCTTTGATCCCATCCATATCACCAACATTCTCTTCAGATTTTACATTCTCAAAACCTTTTTCACTTTCAGCATGCAAATCCTTCAAACTTTGGCCACCTTCGGATTTCAATTCCTGGAAACTTTCAGATTGTGTAAGCTTTACATCTCGCTCGCTACCTCTGGTATAAGTGGCTGCTGCTTCAACCTCGTCTTCAAGAGTATGATTTTCATCGTTGGAAGTAATTTTGCTCTTGGAATCAAGTCTGTATCCACTACCAAACTTGCCATCCTTCAAGGCATCCTCACCATCTGCATCTCCTATGTGCGTTTCTTCTTCTGTTTCATCTACTCCACGATGATTATCTCTCCGAAGAATATCCGTATCCATTTTCTTTATGTCTTTATTTCCCGACAGAGTTTGTGAATGTTCTGTACTGACAACTTGAGATGCAACAGTGTGACTCACACTGGTTTTGAGGTTACTCTCTGTGTTACTATTTTCATGTTCACCAATCTTTTTATCTGTCTGATTATCATCAAATGCAAGGTTTTTAGTCAGGCTGCTATCTATTGTTACAACTTTCTGAGAAGCTCTTCCTTTGTTTAAATTACTATTTTTATCACTATCTATGTCCCACTTCTTGGTACTCCTTGGAGGTGGTGGGGTCCAGGTATTCCAACGATTTGCAAGTGGTCCCACCTTTAGCCACTCTGATGGAGTCTTTTTCTTGAATCTTTTATGACTTGTTATCACTGACATCAAAATTAGAGGGGAAAATAAAAACAGAATCAAACCATGCAAATAAACAGCATCACAACATGAAGAAAATTACCAGACCTCACTTTCAAACTTGGTTAAATTTGTGTGAAAACTTACATGCTTTTCTGAATTATGTCCAGCAGCCACAAAGAGATAATAAAAGTTAGTTGTTTAAAATGCCAAAAAAAGTCTAAAATAACACTTGTATCAACTCACTATACTACCAAATACACAACTTTCCCACATAAAGTATAATTCACTATTTCTGACTGATTTGATTGATTGATTGATAAATTGATTGATTGATTGATGGGACATTTGGTAATAGTTTGATGAACTGACAGACTCCATAGTTTGATGAGGTCAGCAAGAATAATCACCTCTGGGGAACCATTTTGTTATAAAAGCTCCTTTCTATGACCCTCTGCATACTACTGTGCATCCACAATTCCCAAAATTGCAAAGTGAATCATCACTATGTACTATGGTCTCTCTCTGCACTACTTTTAAATTCTTTAAATTCAAATTCTCATACATGGTAAAATCATACAACTATTAAGATACCATTCTAAATCATTCCTTTTACTTCTTGTTACATGTCCATCTTGTTATGTTGTACTTTACCATAGATATATTCACATTATTTCTTTCAAGTATGTCATGCAATCGCCATGTATTCTCCAACTGCATTATGCATATTCATAGTTTTAGTCATGCATCCTTCATGTTTTGTCCTACTCTATTATCCACATATTTACATTATTCCTTCGATGTTAGTCATGCAATCACCATGTGATCTCCCACAGCATTATGCATATTTCATATCATGCATTTTAGTGTTAGTCATGCATCCATCATGTATTACAGGGTACTATTTCATGTTAGTATCATGCTCTGTCAGTAATGTAAAGAGCATGTACCTTTAGGCTGTGGCCTCAGATTTGTTGTCAGTCTTGTTGAGTGAGATTTCCTCTCAGAGAACGCTGACTGCAGTTCTTTTGAGACAGGTTCTTTCTTCAACTGATAAAGATCTTTAACTTCTACAAGTTTTAAAATGAACAGATTTGAATATAAATTTACCTTTTGACACTTTTGCATTTTTTTTCAATGTTATAACATCAAGATGCAGAAACTTCATCTGTTTAACTTTTTTTGAATTATCAAACCTCTTTAAACCTGTAGTGTTGATCACTGTTCTTCTGCGTTTGGATTTATTCCACTCTAATGTATATTCATGAAAATGGTTTCAAGATCAGTTCTCACAAAGTTTTCAGAGTGTTTCACAGTAACATTGTCTTACAGAGTGTGCATTTATTTTAACTTGCTGAAAGTCAACTGATCCTTTCCTAACAGCTGCTAATATGATGAAATATATATTCTAAACCAAGGACATAATAATTATGAATATTCAACATATGCAAAGCAGACATAATATATTCCAAAACAAATGTATGACTTCTCTAGATTAACTTATCAAAGGTGCTTCAAGAAGGAATACTGTTTCATACAATTATCTTTTCATATTGAATCTCAGCTGTACACTCATTCAAGCTGCCAACAGGTAACACAGATGAATTTTTTGCAATTTATGGCAGTGGTTGATGCAAATATATTAAGTTCTGCCATGAATATTCAAATTACCTGGTCTGGTTGGTTTCAGGTGAGGTCCTTGATCACCTCTTGGTAAGACATCCAGTGAGGTTTCAAAGACAGCTTGGCCTACTTTATTGTGGGCCACCATCTTGATCACACCAGAATCATAAGGTCTTGTCTTGGGTATGTCAAGAGTGTGAATACCGTCGTAGGATACCTTCATGCGTGATGTCTACAAATAATGGACAGAAAAATCAAATGTCAGATATATTACAAAATTTGATACAGCTCGTAAAAGTGAGAAGTAAGTTTGAGTATAATGATAGATTCTCATATTCGTGAAGGAACAGAGTATGAAAAGTACCGGTGCAACCAGAGATTTCATCTTACAATTAATGCATGTTTCAATTGGAAATAGCTATATATAAAGAAAAACTGTCTAAAAAACTGAGACAAGAATAATTAAGTGAAAGTAAACTGGTATATTATATAAAAAAATAAAAAAATAAAATTTAAAAAGGAGGAGAAGAGTTCTTATTATCAAAACACTGCCACTCTTATTTCAAGTCCTTGAAGGAATTTTTTCAACAATGATCAAATAAAAACTGACTCTCCAAGTTTTCATCTGGAATGGTTTTCAAAATCTGTGGTTTGACGTTTGAATATTATCATTGAAAATAATTGAACAACACAAAATGATTTTCACACATCTATAATGACAAATCTCTTGATCTATCAATACATTTTCTGCTCTCTGTGGTCAAATAATATGACTGAGTTATATAAGATAAAGAAGTGATGGAATCAATTGAAGGACTTACTGTTACAAGAAGAGAATCCCCTCTATACCATAATATCCGGGGCTGGGGATGGCCAGTGACACGGCAGGAAAACCTGGCAGGTTCTCCTTCTCGCACACTGATAGGCTCAGGAACCTTTACAAAAATGGGAGGCTCGGCTTCCGGCTGAGGAAAGGCATCACCTTGGTCAACGAAGTCACCCCTTCATGAAGCAAAGAGTAAACAATAAGTGTTACTACAAAGAAACCATGTTTGGTATTACTCATATTACTATTTCATACATATGCAGGAGTAATAATGGAACTTGTGGTCCACAATTCTAAACCTGATAGGAAAGCAATATAAAGCAATACATGATATTAATATGCAGAAATACAATATACCACTGATAATCTCATACATATGCATTAACAATATTGACAACTAAGCCGCCACCCCAGATCATGCGAAACATAACCATAGTGTGTTATCATATGTAAAGACAACTTACCAATCCAATTAGGGTCATGAATATGCATGATCTATAATGACACCTGTAGCTCACAAATTCAAACTGTGATGAGGGTTAAAGTAAGCAATACTTGTAATCATTGCAAGCAAACACACCTTAGTTACTGGTCAAACTATCCTCATACATATTCATGTGCTAGAATCTCATCTCTGGTCAATTAAGTCATACTTCATTAGTTAAAAGCATTACTTGTCATTATTCATTATGACACACAAAAATACAACAAAAACCTTAGCATTGAAACTGGCATCCCATGTATTCATGGACTAAAATCACATATCTGGTCAGTTAAGTCAAACTTGATAATCAAGTTAAACTCATAATACTTGCCATTAATCATTATGACACACATAAAAAAAAATGTTATCACTGAAATTAGCATACTACATATTTATGAGCTTTGCAAACATCACAATGACTTCTTGGATTGTTTCTGTTCTATCAAAGAAATCTTATACAAAGGAAGGATTTGACTTAGAGAAATATGTCAAAATTGGGGGCAGACATAGAGGTTGGGCACACAAAGAAGGCTGTGGGTGTCAACTAACTTCAAGCCACACAAAAGGCAATATATCACAGTCAGCTACAATGTAAGAATCACAAATGGACTGCCTTGTAAGCTCTTGTGGATAATGAAACAGTTTTCATAACGACATCTTACTTTCCTATACAAACAAAATATAGTTTCACATGTTTCGCATAGATGGTGATTTAGCAACAAGAAGAATGTGAAACCAGATATCCAGAGAGAAGATTAAGAGAAGATTAAATGAAGATTAAATCTTAGAGAAGATTAAACGAATAATACTGACCATGAGGGACAGTAACATGAATGAACTAAATTGGGATGCAGTCAAGGTGGTGGGGTAGCACTTGGTACATGATAGTCACCATATGAATGAAATGGACTGGGAGCTGAGAGGTGGATCATCAACAAAGGAGGAGAGTGGGAAGGGGGAGGGTTGGGCCAGGGACTCCTCTCAGTGGTACACCAATGAATTTGGTATTTCCTGGACAAATATTTCTGTTTACTGTTTAATGAGTCACATCACAGAGCACCATCATACATTAATTACAAACCTTAAAAGGGCTTCATCGTATTCCAAGGTTTTTTCGATGCCTCTCATCTCAGGCGGAAGCTGGCTTTCCAGTATTAAAGATGCCTTGCCTGTAAGAAATGCATTAATTCATCAATAGTTTGAAAAATGTTGTTGAAAAATACCTAAATAAAAGAAAAATTCAAAGATAAAATATCTTGTTATATTTGTGATACGAAGAAATGAAAAATCCAAATTGCACTAGTGTATGGCTACACATTTCTCTTAAGGAAAATAGAACAACGTTAAACGAATAGAAATTCAAACATTTCTATATGGTTTGTAAGACTAACCTTGGCAAGAAAGCCTGCCTGATGTTTCTGCTACGCCACTGGCGTTAGTAGCTCGACAAGTGATTGTTCCGCTATCCTCTGGATATAATCCCCGGATGTCTAATGTACAGATGCCAAACTCATTGGCTGTCTTGATTCTGGATCCTTTTATATTACAACGAAAGGAGAGAATAAGTTGAGCGAGGAAAGTTTGAAAGGAAAGTTCAAGATAAAGTTTGAAGGCTCTGCCAACCTTTGAATGATACAAAAAGTATAAACTAAATTTATTCTTTGGCAAGAATGACATTTTTGGATAAACAAATCTATGATTGATTTAGGTCAATTTTAATGGTCTTTTTGTTATTTTACTTTTCAGTTTAATTCTTGGAATCCTTTCATCTTCTAACTATCTTCCTTCTTTCGTTTCTGTCAGCTTTGCTCCGTTACTTGTTTTCTTCATATTATTTGGCCAATTTAATAACCAAACTACCACCTCTGTCCGATCTGCATTTTGCAGTCTTTTTACAAGTTTACCTCGATAGATGACTCTTTTAGGATTAGTGCATCAGACCATCTAGCTGTTACACAATGTATTCATAACGTTTCAACAAGGCATATTTTTAACACTTCCCAACAATCAGTGTCTATAACGTGATTCCTGGAGATGACCAAATCTAAGTCATGAACTGTTTATGTGTGACCAAACTTGGCGGAATATCCTCAAATCTCAATAAACATTATGTAAAACTTAATATATTGAATAAAAATTGAAGAACCTTGATCAAAATTCTCCCTCCTTCAGATTGTTTTTAATTTTCGGCCTACTATAAAATTCTTACCAACGAAGAGTGGATCTCCATTTTTAAACCAATTGACTTTGGTTGACGCATCCTTTGCATTCTTCAAACGGCAAGCAAAGTGTGCCGTGTTGCCCTCTTTCTTATTGTCCATGTTGTTCAATTGTATGATAAACTCTGGCGGTTCAACAGAGGGCTTGACAAAATAGTCTTCATCATCTGAGTAGGTGTCTGGTTGTACGTATGAAGGTACGGTTTCTTCCTCTGGTTCTGGCAGTGGCCGCCTGATGAAGATGGAAGTGCCAAAGAGGAATACATTTATAGAAACAATATTTCCTTTGGCAGAATATGTAAGTTTTCATTGGGAAGAGCAGATACTCCTCAACGAGGTTGGCGATTCCATTCTCAAGGTATTGTTCATGTAGTACTCTAGATAGCTTTTTGAGAATGAATTATTCACACCTTAGAAACCATTATTACACCAGGAAGAACATTACATTCATTGGTCCACGATGTCATCAGGTCATCCTACTACTTTCAATACCATATTTGATGCTTAATTAGCTGTTGGGGCACAAGTCAGAATTCACAGTATATTGTGTACAGTTCAGTGTAACCGGAATTCCAGCCAAAAAATGGCTATGCAGGGAATGCCTTTCCAAGGGCTGGATAGCTCAGTTGTTAGAGTGCAGGTAGGGCTTTCAACCCGAGGTCACTGGTGAGATTCCCATTCTAGACAGCAATTTCTTTGCTCTTTTCCAGTGTTTAAAGGAGATCGGAACTTTACACTATCTTCCTAATCACAGGATTATCAATAAATTATACTAGAATCAATCTACCAATGATACAGATATCATTCAACTGCTGTATAAGGCTACCTGGCTAACAAAAGCAAAGTTATTTAAATTGATGTTATTGTAAAATGTTATTTTAATCTTTATCTCATTCAGCTTGAATTTATTAACATAGTAGACAGATGTGCACTTAAATTTGGTATGGAAAGGAAAAGTTACCGAAAGGAACATTTGCCTCAAAGGGAAGGAATGGGAAAGAATAAAAACATATCTGTATAAAGTTTTTATTATTCAGTTTTTATATTTGAGTTTGTACTATCCTTTTTCCGTGGAAACCAATGTTTTCTTGATGTTAGCTTCATGTAAATAGGTCAAAGTTCACTTGGTTAGTTCCTTACCTGACTACTCGTTGAGGTGGCGGTACAGGTGCCCTAGGAAATCCAGAATCCCTTGAACCTGAAGGAAAGAAGAATATGATCTCTCATAACTGATGCAACAATAGATATATATCGCAAATTTATCGCAAGTTTTTTTTTCACAGAAAAATTAAAATTTGGGGAAATTTTCACAAAGCAAAAAGAGGCTCAGTTATTAGCAGTCCATTCATTTTCCATGACTTTTGACATGTTTACTCTTTTCCATGACATTCTCCAGTCTGGAAATTGATTGGAACTTTGTATAGTGACAGTGTTAAGAAGCATTGGTCCTTTATTTCCCTAATGAAATGTCAAAATTTATTATAAGTAAACTCACTTTTGACTGTAAGTTTGGCTCTACACGCCACCCTGCCGGCCTTGTTGAATGCCGTACATGTGATCCAACCATCATCTCTCCTCGAGGCCCTGTCTAAAACTAAATGGCAAGTGCCATTCTCATCTTGCTCCAATCTGAAATTACAAAGGAAATTTGGCAAAGGTATTTAATAAACACACAATGCCTCCTTTTGTATGGCATATTAAGCTGTTTCTCTCTAAATGATACTGTCGATAAAGGCAAAACAAAGTAATGAAAATCACTTGGTATGATATGTAAAAACATTATGACTTCTTGCAGTTTTATCTTGCACAAATCACAAAATATTTATCATTTATCATCGATACAAGATTATCCAAATATTACTAAAAACGGAAATTTTTTTTTTTTGGAGGGGGGAGGGTTTTTCAAAGTCATATTGGCATTTATTAAAAATGTAAATTATGGAAATAAATCCAATTAACAAGCCAAATATTAAAACAATCAGAAAAAAAACTTATATATGCAATGAAAACGGTTAGAACAGATATAACTTGATATTTGGTATTTTAACGTTGTCACTTGGTGTTGGTTTGCAATAATTTTGAAGACTGTGTAAATCATAAAGATTATTACACACAATTAATGAAACATAAACACAAACATAAAAACACAAAAACAAAGAGAAAACAAAAACAAACAAATGACCAACCTGAAGGATGGGTGGCCAGGTCTGATGTGGTTTCCATCTTTCTGCCAGTTAACTTGTGGCAACGGCAGTCCACTGACTTTACAGGTAAAATTGACGGGCTCGCCCTCTGTGACGTGGATGTTTTCAATACGATCGATGAAAGATGGAGCAACCATATCAGCTTTGGCTGAATAAAATTAAAATTTAGAAGAAAATTACACTTGGTGCAATGAAATGGTAGCTCCAATTATTTAGTAAGGATATTTTATATGAAGGATGAGCTTTTCTCTTTTGGAGAAATATTATATGTATATAGAATGGATATAGAAGGATATAGAATGACTTTAATGGTATTCTTAAAGCAATTCATTTCACAAAATTTAAAGTGTTTATAATAGTTGCCATTCCGAAACTCTAAAATTCCAAACATGACGGAGTGTCGCATAGGAATGTCTCGTTTCGCTTACCTTCTACGTTGAGTTGTACGCTAAATTTGCCTTCTCCTGCCCTGTTTCTGGCGATACATTCATACACGCCACTGTCTTTGGGCAAGGTGTAGGGCATCAGGAGGGATTGGTACCCACCCTCATTGGTTAACATCTGGAAAGATAGAAAGTAATTTCAATATTTACAATTAAAGATTTACAGTAGATTAGAAATGTCCTGTTTTCACTATTACTTCAGACCCTCTATAAACTGAAATGCTATTTGAAATTGTGGGTCCTCTCTGCCAATTCTATAAAATCGCTCTATCTTGGCAAGCCAAGAACAGCTCAGTAAATAAAACATGTACAGTCAAATAGTCTGAGATTTGGGGTAGGAGCCATTCTGACCATCCTCTCCGCTCCTTCCATGGTACAAATTTTTTAAGGTAAAAAATCCCTCTTGCCATATCCCTCTTCTCCTACTCTCTTCCTCTTCTGACTTTCCCCTTCCCCCTCCTTTCGCTCTCCTACCCTTTCCTAGCCCCTTCCCCCCCCCTCAGCAAAAATCCTGACACTGAGTTTATTGATTAGTTTAAAATGATGCAATACAAATTTTAAACTGGTCTCATATGTCAAACTATACTTTCTTGTTTTATGACCATCTTCCAATTATGTTGCAATTTATGTTGCAAATTATGCTGCAATTTTTGGAAATATCAACTTCTACAATCCTTATATCAAATGATATTACATTACCCTATGGTTGGCATCATTGTATACTTGTTCTCCATTTCGGTACCAGGTCAAATCTGGAGGAGGTCGTCCAGTCACCCGGCAGTCAAACCTGGTCAGTTTACCTTCCTTGACGGATACGTCTGTTGGCACTTCCTTGAATTTCGGTTTGTAATGTTTCTCTGTTACGTCACCTGCATACTTCTCTCTCTTTGGAATCGAATACGATTCTGACTCCCTGGAAATCAAAAGACAAATGGTTTGTGTGAAAGGCATTCGAAGGTTACAAGGCAAGTAGAGGCATGATTTTGGTTGTACTTTTCCAGATTTTTCAACTCAAGCTCACTTTATTGATACACAGTTGATTTGACAAATTTCAATGCTTCTCCCAACACACAAAAAAGTGTACAAATAGTAGAGCTCAAAAATATGGTCTTCTTTTCTGTCACTAATACTCCTAAATAAAATAAATTTGCATGTTTATTACAAAAACAGAAATTCCTGAGCCGAGTCATAATACTGAATATTCAATATTTGTTAGATTAAATGAATTATGCATGTGACTTACATGTGAACCCTAGCAGCCATGGGTCCTTTCATGTGCTGAGGGATCTCAGATACGGACCCGGCCCGATCTACTACCACTCTTCCGGTGGATACTCCACGGCCTGCTGGGCTGGTGGCCAGGACCGTGTAAGCACCTTCGTCTTCTGGTAGGATCAGCTCAATGTGCAGGGAGCAATGGCCCTCTACGTACCTAAGGTCATGTCGGGTGGAGCGGTATAATGGTTGCCCATCTTTAAACCATTGCAGCTGTGGAAGGTAACATTAACACTCCTACTTATGAGATGGTATTTCAAAATAATAGATGGACAACATATCATTTCTTTCCCTCTCCTTATGGACTATTTTCATTTTTGTCATGGGAGTAGGTACATCCAAAAGTGTTATGGCCCAGAGACTGGGCACAAAATGTCACCATGGACTGCAAAATCAATTTTGTACCACTGTGGCTTTAGACGATCAAAATCGCATCAGCAATGATGAAGTGAGACAGTAAATTCAAAGGTTTTACAAAGAAAATGACTTAACACACTACATTAAGTTTGATGGACCATTGCATATAATTACAACTTGATTAAATAGAGAGAAAAAAATAAGATTTGATGGACACAAAATTCCACACACTGGATTAAACGGATAAAAGCCGAGCTAACTATGATCCTCCAGATGGATGTAACCGCACAGATGTCTTAGTCAGACCTGACCATGGTACAGGGGTGGGGAGGTGGGGGTGGGGGAAGGGAGGATATGAGGCTACAGGCTTAAGGAGAGTCAGAAGAGGGCTGCAAAAAATATGGGAGAAAGGATAATGCATTCTCCCTTTCCTAATATACTTAAAGATTAATGAAGGCTTTAAAAGGGGGCCTCGTGACCTTATTGTCCTGAGACCTGACCTGATCTGGCCTGACCCGACCCGACCCGACCTGACTCTCAAAAACTCTACTCGTAGTGAAAAAGTGGAATCCAATGTCTGAACATTACCTGGCATTGATCAGAATGAGGCAAAAGACAGCAATAATGAGATAAATTTTCAGAGCATTTGACAAAATACTCACAACAGGTTTCGGGAAACCTTCCACTCTGCATCCAAGGTTTAAGTTTGCTCCCTCTTGTACTCTATAATTCTTCATCTCTTTGACAAATCTCGGCGGGAAGACCTTCTCAGAGTCTGTTTCCATCTCTGATTCGAATTCCGTCTCTTCTGGTACGGCAGTGGTGCCCTTGTCCGGTTCTTGAAGCAGGTGGGCTTCAAAGGCTGCTAGATCAAACTGTGCCTGGTTTTGAGAAATTAAAGGTAAAAAAAACAAAATTAGAAAATTGCAGAATTTTTTAAAAAGGGTGACACTAAAACAGTCAGTTTCATGTTAATGTTGTTCTTAAATTTAAAACACTATATTATTGAGAATGAGTTCAGAAAATTATACACTTCTTTTGTGAAAAAGGTTTGCAAAAATAACATTATTCCTTAAACCTACAGCAGAATTAGTAATCAATTGAGGGTTTTTACATCTCATCAAGAAATCTTTGAAAAAAAGGATTTATTTTTTTGTACAGATTACATTTCATTTCTGGTTGGTCATAGATGTATTATAAAATGGCTGAAATTGCCACATAAATAAGTTCTAAAAATTTAATTTTTAACTTCATTGATCAATGAATTTTACAATTTTGGAATAACAATGTCGTACATGCTTGTTAAACAGAATACTAATCCATGCAGCAACAATGACATTTCTACTTCCTACATCTACTACAGAACATTCTCTATTCTACAAAGTTAGAATGTTGCAGAACACATTCTGCCTAATAAAGTGACTTATATCCCCTCCCCTACCCCCCCCCCACCCACCATCCCACACAACCCCTCTTACAACATATTACAACATCTTCCTGCAACAAGGACACTGTAACAGTAATGACCATATTGCCATTCATCTCCAAATCAAAAATTCATAGCAAACTTCACATTGCACAGCAACTCATGCAAACAAGAATGTTTCATAGCTTATCTTAATTGGCCCCCTCCCCCCCCCCCCAACAAAAAAAAGCAGATCGTGTCTGTAGACAGCAATGGAATATATTGCATGTTCTTCTAGAAAAATAATTAACCTTTAAAAATCACTCCTTTTTGTTAGGCAATAAAAACCATGTCCATGGCTATTAGATTGTCGGCTGCCGTAGCGATATTTTGACACACAACTAATAACCATATTTTTTTGGTATGAACTACCTACACATCATTTTACACAGGACCAGATACAAAATACTCTGTCTCTCCATATTAATATCAACAGCTAGATTAAAAACCGAAGCTTGAACGTTTCCCTTCCCAAAAGATCCTTCATGCAAGGGAACATTTTGACACTCCTAAACACTCTTGTTACATTCAGGTACAAATATGTTCCTTAAGTAAGGAGTCTAATTCTAAAACCCTGAATAATAACATGCTTGCAACAATGGTGGGGCTATTGATATATGGGCTATCTAATAACTTGGTTCAATACGCAGTATTTCTTCTCAGATTCACAGCAAACAAAGCATGCTGAAATTAAAACCAATTTAAACCGACCATTCCAGAATCAGCTGAATCGACGCCTCCACGTTGGTTGATTTCCTGTGAGAGGCGCCGTTCAAATGATGATGGCTTTCTCTCCTGAAAATATGAATATTCATAAGTCATGAGCCAAATGAAATCAAAAAATATTTCTAAAATATACACATAATCATAAATTATATTACTTATCATAAAAATAATTATAATATATTAATCATAAATAATTAAATTAATAAAGATGAAGCTATTTAGGATGAAAAACAAGAACAACTCTTGATTAACATGAGGTTAAAGAAAGATACTGACCATCTAAAGTATGACTATTCTGTTAGCGACTATTGAGTAACTACGGTGATTGTACTTTTTACCAGACAGAAAATATATTTGTATTAATTTACAATGTAGTTTTATTAAAAGTTTACTACGGAGGAAGTATAGGCTACATTAATAGGTTTGAACAACACTGAAACGAATGTCTGTCTTGACCGCAAGTATAACATCCTACCAACCAAACACTATGCACTAAAGATGAAAAATGATATCAAACCATGCAGGAAAACAAAAGAATCACACAGAATCAACAAATGACCTTCAACAAATTAAAGATGAAAAAACGAAACAAAGACTGAGCACTAATCAAATCCTCGATAATTTGGACATTATCCATATGACCAACCACATATAGGATAAAGATAATAATTAGCCTTTGGGATATTTTTTTCAAATTCATTCCATTACTAGTTAATTATTTCCTACTCTTCAATGGTATCATCCATAACAGAGATGACTAAATTTTCCAACCAATCGGCCATCACTTATTTACATTAAAATACATCAGTATTTGATTGTACTTGCCATACCATACTTTTTTTATTAAATTTGGGGCATAGGAATGGCAGGTGAGGATGAACTGAAGACCCATGCAGAAATTTATATAAGTATTTGTTCTGCCATATGGGGGCAGCTAGAAAATGGATGACTAGCACTCTGAGAAAAATTATCCTTTCTAGCCTTGGCCCTGGTAACATAACCATCCATAATCTGTGATAACTCCATAAGAAAGGCAGAAACCAAAAATGACTGACAAATAATATGAACTACAGATCCATGCAAATGAAGTATTATGTTACTACATCTATCTGTGTGATCTCTACTAACATGAGACAATACCTTGCTACTGTATGTGGTGGAGAGGGGGGGGGGGGTGTTAGATATCCTGATTGGGTTAATCCTGATTGGACAAAAGTTATCCACTATCTGTAACACATCCACAGAAATGACAAAATGAGAGACAAGATGGCTGACAGTTACCCATGCGACACAAGCATGCAAACCAGGTATGTTTCTTACATCTGTTTGCGAGATGCGAGGTCGCTTTGACTCCACTTGTGCATCTCTGATGGCTGCCTCTTTGAGCAACCGTTTCTCAAATGGTGACATTTTAGGACCCTGATAAAGAATAAATCCAAACCAAAAGCTGAAAATGACACATGTTTATAAGAGCTGTATACAGCTGTAACCACATCTGCAGTGAAACCAAGACTGATGTAACTCTGTCTTGTATTACAGAAATGATGATACCATGTGTAATGTTATGTACACAGTTGTTGTCACATCTGCTGTCACAGACACTGCTGTAACCATGTCTGCTGTCACAGATACTGCTGTAACTATGTCTGCTGTCACAGATACTGCTGTTATCATGTCTGAATTCACAAATTCACAGATACTGCTGTAACCATTTCTGCTGTCACAGATACTGCTGTAAACATGTCTGCTGTCACATATACTGTTGTTACCATGTCTACTGTCACAGATACCGCTGTAACCATTTCTGCTGTCACAGATACTGCTGTAAACATGTCTGCTGTCACAGATACTGCTGTAACCATGTCTGCTATTAAAGATACTGCTGTAACCATGTCTACTGTCACAGATACTGCTGTAACCATGTCTTATGTCACACATACTGTTGTAACCGTGTCTGCTGTCACATACACTGTTGTAAACTTGTCTATTGTCATATACACTATTTCTATACAGTGCTTATACTATGTTTGCTATCACACAATGTTAACCATATACACTGTCATACACATTGCTGTTACCATGTCAGAAGTCACACAGGAAGGTGTAACAATATCTGATGTCAGACAGTAACTATAGCAACCATGTCTTCTCATAAATCATCAGAATGAGATCAAATTTACACTTTGTCTCACACTACTTTGCTAGGGTCTATTTTATTCAAAAGAGTTGTTTCCTTTATAATTAATATTATCTGTGAAACAAAAAATAGGAAACACAAAAAACAGGGAGCAATATGTACTCAGACAAACAAACCCACAAAACCGATGTAAGAGGAAACAAAATACTTTCAATAAATCACCATTTTAACAATGAAATTTCCATCAACTCATCCATAATCACATGATCACAAAATGATAAAAACTATTTCCAACCATCAAAAAAGGAAAGAAACTAATGCGTGCTATCATCGGCAAAAACAACTATGACGACAAAATAACAATACTGCACAGCCATGGAGTAGCCGAGAGAATCACCTTTGAAATAATTTACAACAAACCAAATGATCCACTCACAAAATAAATAGACCAAAACAGGTAAGTTCAAATTTGTCTTCAATTAATGCAAGTCAACATTGACCTTGCCAAAATATGAACATTGCCATCATCTAATTTAAACTTTTAAATATTAATATTTAATTATATTGGTTAATGCACATGTCACCCAATTATGTAACTACAATGTTTTCTAGGCTAAAATTTTTAGCAGCCATTCAGTTGTCTTATTTGAGGATTACATATCTCTTTTATCAATTAGTTTCTTTACAATAAATACACTAACACACATCATGCTCTTTAGACAATATTCCACAAAAATTGGGTTATCTGGAAAACAATCTTTAATTGTTTTTCTAAAAACCAGCCCTAAGTTTAACTGTGCATTAAGTAATAACAGTTTTGTCATTTTCTAATCTAATAACAATTAATCCACAAAACAACTACAAAATTAATCATGCATAATGAACGTAACCCATCCACCAAATAAAAAAAATACGTAAAATAAATTCTGACTAATCGTGTTAATGAACTAAAATAAACTTGAAACGAATCGCAACTGAGTTGAACTGATCTAAGATGGATAACATTTTGGTTAGTCTTTCGGTCTGACATAAATTTATACCTCCTCAAATGTTGGGCTTGGAGTTATGGTGCTCTCGGACGACGAAGAATAAAGCTCTCTATAATTTATCTCCCATAGGAGACGTTTCTCAAACGGAGACATTGGCGACTCTAAGGAATTCTTTGCGAGAGGAAAACAGACAATTTTGACAAAATAGCCGGATTTGACAAAATAAACATGTTGTCAACATTAACATTTGATGTTTCCTCTCTAACACTGCCAGGTAAAAACAGATGCTATATTTCTCTAACAGATATAAATCTCAATCTTAAAGCAGTATTCAGGGGTCTCTATCAGCATTATGCATCACTCTATAGGCATACACAATATTGGCACTTAACAATGAAGAATACAGTCTAAGCTCCTTTAAAGTAGCATTCATGATTTCATGTATCCCACTGTAAGTAGGTTTCTGGTTGAATTAATTGATTACACTATCTTAATTCTCTGTTGTTATTCTGCATCTTCTAGAGTATCAGGTTCCATATATTCTCATTGACACTCGCAGACCTGGATATTTTCTATCGCACCATATTCCTGGCACTCGGCCAAATATTCCTGGCACTCTGCCAGAACCAGTTCACTTTGATTGACTTTCATTTTCAATTTCATTTCATTTACTTAAAGAATTACACTACTGGGTATGAGAACATTCAAGGTACCAACGGAACATAATCCTGTTATTTCAATATCAGAAATTTAACAAAATGAAAGGTAAAATCTTACATTATCTCACTCTATTGTTTATTTCGGTAAAACTGGCAAACCTGTCATACACCAGTTGTACTTTAGTTTGTCAGTTTTCTGACACGGTTAACCTACTCCAAATCAGTACCTAGTACTAATTAGACTTCCCAACTTTATCACCAACTGACAAGTCAAAAACATTCTGTCACCCCCTTCATAACTACAACGCTAGACCAAGTAACCTTAAGACTAATAAATATTTACAAACAGCTGACTAATAACTAAATATTCTTTTTACTTCACCTTCACATTAATGAAACAAAAATATTGGAATTTTTTAATCTTTTAAAAAAAAAAAAAATTAAAAAGTGTTGGAAATGATTCAATTTTTGGTTTTTAAACTGACCTCATCTGGGTCATGGAAGACCTCTTCACCAGGTCTCCCTTTCTGGCTAGGTACCAATTTCTCTCCATCTTTGAATGCGTCAGCTAATTGGGTGTTGATGCCCGATCGTTTGGATTTGGCTTCTTCTGCTTCTTCCTCCTCTCGTTTCTCTCTGATGTATTTGTCGTAAGCAGCTGACGAAAGTGAATATATGTTATTCATCAAGATACAGAAAAATGGACCCAAGAAAAAGGAGAGAGAAACCAATCAGTGAAATCACTGCTCAACATTTGTTCAAATTTATGATATAGGAAAAATAGCTTTACTTCTACTGAAACAGAAACATATTAATTGCAAAATGTCCCAAACTGGAGACCTGCTAAAATGCTTCAAATAGCATGAACTGTTGATGGAATCTCTCTGAGCCTGCGTGGCTTACCTTCATTCAGCATTGGTGCACTGCTAGATACTTGACCAGCCTTGCTCTTGGCGACGGCCGTGTAGGTGCCCTTGTCCTCAGTCAGCAACATGGTGATGTCTAGATGGGCTCTTCCAGTCTCTTTGTTATGTTTTGTCACAAATCTTGAGAGGGAAAAAAATTATTTTTATGTCATGAAATTGTTTACGATATACATTTATAAGCTTAGAAGGACAAGTTAAGTCATCTGTTAGAAATTGCACGATGTTGAGATGTATGCAATATAATCATAAACATTGGGAGTCAAGTTTTCTTTAGGCGTTACACGAGGATTGTGACAGTGAATTTTGGTGGGCATGGTAATGTCCTCATTAAACTCCAGCTCCCACCCTAGTGAAGACAAGTTAATATACATTGAACATGTGAAATAAATTCTGAGATATCATAGATATTATTAAAGGCTATTGAACTGACATTTATCATACATTGTCACTAGCTATAAACAACATGTATCATTTATAACAGGGTTTCCCTAACTTTATCCCCCCACGAACCCCCTGTGGATGTCAGAGTTGTCCACGAACCCCCAACTTTTTGAGACACGATCTGAGTCATTATTATACTATACTACGCATAACAGTGCTTCGTAAAAGATCAAGTTCATAGTGTAATATTGTGGAGTTTGTCGATAGGTACGACTTTTGTACATTACTAAATTATATGATATATCAGATCTTAGTTCAACAAAAAGTACTCTAGTTTTGACTTTCAGAAACGTCTCACGAACCCCCTGGGATGGAATCACACACCCCCTGGGGGTTCATGCACCCCAGTTAGGGAACCCCGGATTTATAACATATGGTTTACATAATCCTAGAATCTCACCGATGTCCAGTCTCTATTTCTTGTCCATCTCGATACCAGGTTATTTCTGGTTTGGGCTCTCCGCTGACTTGGCATGAGAATCGACCTGGTTGACCTTCAGAGAATCTGGCTGGTTCAACAAGTTTGACAAATTCTGGTGGTGCTATGACCGTCTTCTTTTTGGGTTTCTCCGCCGGTGGTGGTGGAGGCGGTGGTGCTGCCACTTCAACTGGTGCAGCTGGTACAACTGGTGCAGCTGGTGTAGCTGGTGTAGCTGGTGTAGCTGGTGCAGCTGGTACAGCTGGTGCAGCAGCTGATGAAATATGAAATAATATGTTAAGATAGCTAGAGAAATTGGGAAAAACAAATTTTTAAGATAAAATTAACAAATTTTAATCAAAACTAGATGTGATTAAACTAAGACACACACTTCCAATGTGATTATTTCTAAGGAATTCATCCAGTGAATTTTGTTCATACTTCTGTTCTTCACCAAAATTCAAAAATGCAAGATTCCCAAAGCTAACAAGACTGGGGTTTCTTTTTGGTGGGATCTCCATATTAAATAATAATATAAAAGAATTACCACAATTAATGCAAAAAATGTTGCTTTGAGAGACCTGCTAATAACATCAAGTTCTTGTTACATTTGTATCAGTATGGACATTTCACCTTGGACCAACAAGGTTTTGGGAATTTCTTGTGCATCTCCTTCAGAAGAGGGAAACGGTGTGAGGGAGGGGGGGGGGAGCAGATGCCCTGAACTCACCTTCGACGACAAGTTGGCATGAGGTAGATACTGTGCCTGCAGCATTTGTTGCAGTGCATGTGAATTTTCCGGCATCATCAAGATAGATTTCATGAATATTCATGATGCATTTTCCATCTTGATTGACCATGTCAAAATCAGGTGAAGGGTCGACGGGTATGTTTTCCCGCAACCACTGGATTTCTGGTTCTGGAACCCCTTTGACGACGCACTCCAGTCTGACTGGACTCCCTTCCTTAGTCTTGACATCGGTGAGAGTCTAATTGAGAAGTGAGAAATAAATAAAGTTTTAAGAGCTACGTGACTTAATGGAAAAACACCAGTAGGAAAGCTAGAGTCAACTCCAATAAAACAGAATACTTTAAAAAATTAACCTTCACAGTAACCAGTAATGGACTTTAAATATGCTAGAAAGTGTAATAATGGTCACTTATGTGTACTTTATATTCACTCTCAATGTATTTTACTGAGACACCATTTTGTGATTAGTGGATATAAGTTTTTCATTCTCGACACCCAGCCAGTAACCCATGCAACATACACACTGCAATTTTCTCTAGTTATTATGTCCCAATATGTCATTGAAAATTCAAGACTTAGTTCTTTGGACTGCTATGGAAATATACAGAAAGCACTGTTAACCAATCATAGCTAGCTCATGGCAATTGTTGAATCCACTAGAGAAGGTGACCTTTGACCTTGGATGATAATCAGGTAGAATGTTGGCCAGGAAATTGATTCCAATTGAAAAGGTTTTACTGCGTGTATTGTACATCATAATGTAAACTTTGCTGCCAATTGTAGATACTTGTCTGAACCTAATCTGTAATTGGCAAATCATCAAATGTTAACTTGGAGCAGGAATAGACCAAAAAATCCTTTGACAAATTTAATTTCAATAAATTAAAGGGAATCGTCAATTAGAAAATTAATTTAAAGACGATTCAAATCACAAAACTACCTTGACAAATTTTGGTGGTGACTGTGGTGTTGCTTTGGGTGCAGCTTGTGGTGGCGCTGCAGGAGTAGATTCAACGACAGGTTCTTCTGTTTTCTGAATCTGAAGGGAAAGAGAGAATAACAGCATCCTTAGTTATAACATAGACTCACTACAGGGTCAATCTTGGTTCTGACAACAAAGAATTCAGGTTCTAACTCAGAACTGTCTTACCTCTCACAGACAAAGCTAAGCCAGACAAGTAACATGGTAACAAAGAAAATGGCAGACTTAACCTGCTAAACACATTTGCCTTAATTGAATACAACATCAAACATTTGAATGAATCCTGCCACAAGAATTTTTTCTTTGTCCTAAAAAATTAAATTGCCCAGGTTTGGTCAAACTTGCAGAAGTTGTGGCTAAAATTAGGAAGGTACTTTATTGCTGTAAAATTGCAACTTGTTCCTGTCTTTGGCAATGCCAAGAATAATACAGTGTTCAGTGGTGCTCTTACCATGCATCTTAGCTGACAATATGTATACCAATGGTATAACACTTTAGACAACAGATGAAATCTCATACAGATTAACTTTAATTTCTATCAGAATATACTGAATTTGATCTTCAACAGTCTTGCAGTTTTCAATAAAAGTGAAAAGGGAGGGAAATGTAATAAATTGAATACTTGGATTCATAATGAAGGAAACAAGGTTGCATTATTTGTTCTGATATACCAGTGTTTAGGTTACATCATGTGCAAGCATCCTATATTTGGGGTGTCCCAAATTAGGGGCACTAATACAGAAGACTTGCATATGACCTTTGACCTACCTCCTCTTGTGGTTGTGGTGGTGGTGGTGGTGCTTGTTCTTCAGCTGGTGGTGTAGCTTGGGTCACAGGTTGTTCTTGTGGTGGTTGGGCTCGGTCTTCCTGAGCTCCAGCAGCTGAAGAAAATACAAATATTCACATATTCTCTTTAAAAAAGATTTTTTAGTTTATTTTGGTGGATTTATTGTATTACTTGATACTAAATTCCCATAGCTATGTGTCATTTGTTTGACTACCCAAACTTCATTTTGGAAAGAGGGAGAAGCAAACATTTTAAGCATTCCGCTTTGGTCACTGACTAACGCTAATATCTAGGAGACAAATGACCAGAAATCTAATTACATGCTAAATATATTGACATTAGTTGAATTTGTAGTATTTACATTTGACAACACCACAAAGCACTACCTGCAAAACGCTAGTGTAAATCCAACAGAAATTTGGAGCACAGACTTACATGATTGATTTACCATTGATAAAACACTGTACAGTTTACAAGGATGAGGTAAAGAAGGATAAAGTAATATTCTTACGATTGACAACAAGTGTGGCTTCGCATGTTGCCATTCCCGTGGAACTCTCGGCTTTTACTATGTATTTGCCGGCATCGTCATCAAACACTTCAGGAATAAACAGCGAGTGTTCGTCGCCCTCCTGTTTGATTTGGATGTCGACAGAGTTTTCGAGGATGTCTCCGTTGTGAGACCATGTCACGGTGGGTGGTGGCGCACCGGAGACAGTAACCTCAAATCGGACCGAGTTGCCCTCAGATGTGACCTGGCTCTCCAGTTTCTGTGTGAATTGTGGTGACTGGGAAGAACCTGTGGGTACAAATTCAGTAAGAATTGAAATTTCTATGAATATGCACAGCAGCATGAATATGCATACCCACTTGAAAAGTGGCAAATAATTCCACTCAACAGCTTTTGCCTTTTTGTGATTGTCAAAAATTCACAATTACTCTCTGTTTTGCTCCTTTTGTTACCCGATTTTGTTTTTTGTAAGCAAAAGGTGAGAAAATAAATTTGAAGCTGAAATTTGATTATACTTTGAGATAATTTGCTTGCCCTATTTGCACATGTTGCTGCTTAGCATTGCCCTATATGCACATGTGCAAAATTGGATTAATTTTATATCAATTTCTCACAAACTTAAATCTTCCTGCTAGAATCGAAACGTCAGGCCAAATTACTTTTACATATTCTCCTACACAGGCTCTCTAGTGGATAAGCAGTTTGCTAACAGTTTTATTTTATTTATTTTAAACTTAAATCTTGCTAACCTTTGGTTTGTAGCTGAGCGGTACACTCTGCCTTTCCACTCTCGTTGCTAGCTTCGCATTTGTAAGTGCCGACATGTTTGGCTTTCACCTTTGTGATCTTCAAAACAGCGCGGCCGAGTTTGAAGGTCATGTCATAGTCTCTCGAAGGGGTAAGCTCCTCGCCATCTTTATACCATTTGATATCTGGCTGAGGCTTCCCTGTGAAAGTTTAAAACAGAAGAATTAATCTTAAAGACATTCAATTCACAAACATTTCAATGTCAGAGTGGACAGATGCGAAACGGTACTTTGAAGGTTAAAAACGTTTCTAACAGATTGCTTAAATTCTACTTTTTTGTTAGTCATTTTCTTGTAATGTTTACCTGAGACGTCGGCTTGTAAGCTGGCACTCTGCCCTTCATCAGCGTTGATACTCTTTATCGGTGCTGTGAATTTTGGGGCTTCATTCGCCTTGCCACGCCCTACCATGGCCGTGGGCTTGTTATGAAAAAAAGTTGTGGTGGTGGTTGAAGTTTCAACACTGATGAAGAAGATGGAAAAGAACAAAAGATTATGAATGTATGTTTTTGAAGAGTTTAAAAAAAAAATTAAAGAATGTTTAAAAAAATTTTTTTTTAAATTTAAAAAAAAAAGGCATGATCTAGAAAAGTTTGAACATGATCTAATTTGTAGATATTTTTTATTGAATTTGCTAAGTATGTTAATGGTTCATTTAATATGAAACATAATCCAGATACAATTGAACACAACATGACAACATAAAAGATGATAGTGCATTCAAGTAATGATTTTGTCACCATGGCAACATACATTACTGACCAAGACACATATATTCAATTATGCAGGAAAACTAGGTTACAGCCATTTAACAAATCAGAAATTGATAATAAGAAGTTTGAAATTTGAAAAAAAAATTATATATATATACTGTCACCAGTTTAAAGAACAAAACTTGAGGTTTCAAATTTTAACCAAAATTATCATTCCTTATTGATGGAGGAAGGATTTAAAAGTACAGTAGCTCTTTGACAAGCCAATAAAACCTGAAAGTAAGGATAAACAATAACCAAAAAAAGGTATGAATGTAGGTACGTACAAGATCATTACATTTCAATGTGAAAAGAAACTTTTTTGATTCCCTAAATTGCAAAACATTTTACTTCTGATAACACTCACTATGGAAAATTTTGCATACATGGATATTTTAACGATGAAATACATTACAGTTACGACTTAAGTTACATACTCTGACTTTAGTACATAAATCTAAGATATAGATATGTATTGTTACCATTTGAAATACACCCTCACTCCACTGCAAGCATCATCAAGATCTGGTTAAAACCAATAAGGTAAAATCTACATGGAATGGGAGATGGGTTGGGGGATGGAGTGGGGATGGGGAATGGGGTGGGGCAGGGCAGGGGCTGGGGAGTCTAATCCTAAGGAAAGATAACGTAGGTGCCAAATTTGTTAGTAAATACTAGTTTTACATATATATAATACTAATCAGGAAACTGAATATATATCTTTGTTTGGGGTGAGGTGGAGGATGAGAGTTCAAATGCAGAGCAGATCTTCCACAACCTTCAGAGGTCTAAATTTCTTGGCTTCTGTTAGCGAGACAGTGGAGCATCATGGCACTTGGCCAATGTTTCTCTCATACACATACTTGGCCCCTCACATAAGCTGCCCGTACATGTCCCTACCAATTACCCACGCATATATCTCTAGAGGTCACAAGATGTTGAGGCGGGTAAAGAACTTAATCATCTAGTTTGATCGGTGCTTTGCATAGAGCTGCTCTGATCCATTAAACATCCCAATTAATAGTTCAAAACACAGATGTTGATCAAAATAGATCGACAGATGCCATGTGTGTTTCGCTATGTACAAAAACAAATAGAGATCGTGAAGGTTATGCTAGGTGACAAACATTCAAGTCATAAAGACTAAAATAGAAACATGTCAATAAATTCTAGTTTTTATCCAAAATGCTAGCATGGCCACTTAAATGGTCATGCAACTTATCTTTGTTACGATGCCCCTTCTCAGTGCATTCTCTGTCCTCCTTGACATATAAGGCATATAAGCTTCTTAGGCATCTAACCCTCTTAGGTGTCTACCCCTCTGAGGCATCTAACCCTCTTAGGCATGTACCCCTCTGAGGCATCTACCCCTCTGAGGCATCTAACCCTCTGAGGCATCTAACCCTCTTAGGCATGTACCCCTCTGAGGCATCTAACCCTCTGAGGCATCTAACCTTCTTAGACATCCAACCCTCTGAGGCATCTAACCCTCTGAGGCATCTAACCCTCTTAGACATCCAACCGTATTAGACATCCAACCCTCTGAGGCATCTAACCCTCTGAGGCATCTAACCCTCTTAGGCATCCAACCCTCTTAGGCATCCAACCCTCTTAGGCATCTAACCCTCTAATTGAGCCCTCCCTCTTGAAAAGTTTTGGCCGTTTTTGGGGGCATGCTTTATTTGAGGGCAATACAGATAACCTACTGTATCATGATCGACTTAAAAGTTTTAAAAGTGGATAGAACATTATAATGTTACTTAAGAAAAGTATTTCAATTTGTGATCTTAAGTGTGCAAGTGATTTCCTTCACCAAGTACTAAAGCATCCAGCCCTACAGTATATATTAAAGTTAATGGCAATACCTATTATTTATAATTACAAGTTAGTCATTAATAGATATTATTAATGACTGTGATAGTTGTAAATGCTTTCAGACAAGATGTATTAATAAAGATTGCATAATTGCCATGTGGGTGTGGAGCAGAATGTTTGGCCTGTCTGCTCCTATGGCAAGACACATCACCAAACAACAACATTCCTAAGATGACATTGGAGGTGTCATCCTAAGCACCCTGAAATAGCAAGCACCAAGGTATGATGTCACCATAGCAACCAGACAAAGAATGTCTCCTAGAAGCCACAACAATTGCCAGATGAAATGTATAATTGGAAACTCTATATAAGTACATGGTGGATTCCATAATTCAAACCTTAACATACAAGACCATTAACATCAAACATTAACAACATATTCCATCTTGTTCAAGATTACTTTATCTCTCCAACTCCAGAACCAACGTCAAAAAGCTTAGTAGAATAAAACTTCAGAGCAAAATAAAATGAGCTTTATGAGCAGTGCACCTTGTATCAAAAATTTTAACTTATAACTTAAAGTACCACAAAAATTTATGTTTATTGATTACTAAGAGTTTATATAAATATCCAATGATCAAAGATTTAAAATATTTTTCTCCACTTTTACCATCCATAACCTATTTTGAACAGCTGTTTTCTTACCAACCCTTTTTAAATTAAGACTATTAGCTGGCCAATTGAAGTTGAACAAAATCAGTCATTTGCGATTTCAATCCTTCTCCCTGTTTCAAAAGCCTCATACTTTCTTCTTGAACCCTCATGTACAGAAAGTAGATGTCATAATTAGCCTCAAATTACGTTGGCATTTGTCTCATGTTTGTCATCCAATCACAGTCAGCCATATTTTCATATCTCTGTGTTATCTACACATCTCTCTGCTACCTATGTACGTACGTAGGTATGTACGTCTGCACTCAGATGGTATTCATGCCAACCCTCTTTGAGTTAACACATTCTTTGGACATGAGTGTCTGGCATTCATAAGTGTGTAATAGATATAGTTACATCCTGGTATATCATCTCTTTCCCCTTATGTTCCCTTCCATCTTTTCTTGGCCTTCTTTCCTCATCACCCTCACTTCAGATAGATTATTTCTAGATTATGTTCACAAATTCCTTTCAAGAGAGATACCAAAATTTTCACCCCCAGCCCTCCCTCCCCCCACCTTTTCCTGCATATTATGTATGTTGATTCATTAGCCTGACAGGTTTTATTTTACACATACTTTTACAAATGCAGTCAACATATTGGGCCAACAATTTTTCACTAGCTGTATCTATAACAATTATAGCCACATTGTTTTTTACATAAAGTTTCAGTTCAAATAAAGCAATGACATCAACTGATATTTTGTCAACCCCTCCATCTCTCTCATTCCATACCTTAAATCACCCATTACCCATCTCATCTCCTTTCTTTTCCAACAAAGCGATTAAGTTTGATGGAAAGTTTTAAACTTCCAATGTGAAGTTGAGGTTTCAGTTACACCCCACCCATCTCATCTCCCACCCGTCTCATCAACCCCCCCCCCCCCTTGTCCATCAAAATGGTCAATTCTAATTAATCTGTTATAGCTCAAACTCAGTGAATTTGTTATTTTGAAATGAAATGTACAGATGTTGAAATGTCAAGATATGAATATCAAAGTCTGATAGAATTGCTATAAGAATTGCTATGACCTTGTTTTTTTGTGTTTTTTTCTTAACTATGTGAAAGATTTTCTGCTAAATATGAAAGTTATGATTATTACTAACACTACACATTTAAGTATAGTGGATATCTTGCTAATACCAGCTAAATATACAAAAATATGTAAATGAATTATGAAACATATGTAATCAAATATGATAAAACAATACTTAAAAGAAACATGGAAAAGGGTATGTTGTAAAAGCACCTTCCACATATTGTAGCTCCTCTATGTTACTCTCAACCTCTTGCCAATCTCTTCCTCCTACTCCTCTTTCTCCCCCCCCCCCCACCCTCCCTTCCCCCTCCCAAAGGATACTGGCAATACTCAACAATCAAGATATTAAGCTAATGTAACTGTAATTGATTTGATCATTGCATGATACAGTTAATTTTTTTTAAATAATTTTCCACAAAATATTGATTCTCCCATTGCTTATGTATTTCTAGCATGTGCTAGCTGTGGAGTATGCTTAATTTGCAAAAATGAACATGAATACAATCAAATCTCAAAAACATTAGAAAAAAGAAATTGGGAAAGTATAGGCAAAAACAGAATTTCCAAAAAAATGTAGCTTATCTAAAAGTGTCTCATACCCCTGACCAACCTGCCCCCACCCCTCCCCCCCCCTCAGCAACACACTATGTTTCAAACTCATTGACAATACCTTACTATTCCACAAGAATAAAACTGAGTAATAATTAAACTCTCTAGAAGAATAAAATAAATTACACTGATGTGACAAAATTCTTTAAAATTGACTAAAGTAATTACATTCATATAATAATAGTGTATAATAAGACACTACATATATGTAACAGTAAACTATAGTAGTGCATAGTAAATGTCAAAAGCCATTCCTTACTTCTGTACAGTATTTGGTACCCAGGGTATAAACCACTACACAATACCTAAAATGGTAAGACCTTAAGTGTAGGCTATATTTACTTCAGGAAAACTTGTTCGAACAAACATTAAAACGTTTCAAATACAGAAATTTCCCTACAGAAATTTCTAGTAGAAAGGTGAAAAACCTCTAACGTATTGTAGGTCAGAACACTAGCCATTAGATTGTGGTATTTGAAGAATGTTAACAAATTGACAATTCTGTACAGTACTATAGTGTGTGTTCCGAGAGCTCAGGACATTGGAATGTGTGGTATGCATATCAATGAGGCACAGTAAGAGTAACTTCGCAATGCTTTACTACTATACAAAAATCATGCACTGAAACAAGCAAATTATATCTAAAAAATGATGAATTTTTTAATGGTACCTTTTAAAAATTTTCTCCTCGACTTTGAGATCCTTGTCAGTGCCTTTACGGCACTGGCTGTTTAGCGGCTTTTCCTCTAAGTTTTTAGAGTTTTTCTTTTCCTCTCAAGAATGGGTTCTTGGAATGTAGTCTTTCTCTGTGCTAAGTCTCTTGGCAGACTGAGCTTATCTCCGCTAGCAGAGGTTGCTCATGGAATGTCTGCGACGAGCCCAGGAAGTCGCAAAGCAGTTTGGGAAGGGACTGTAATCAAGCCGTCTGATTGGTCGGACGGGGACTGAGGTAAGTTGCTATCTTTAAAACACGGAGCAATGCGGGTGGGAGTTTAGACAGAGGGAACAGCATCGAAGGAGGATGAAGATGATGCAATGGGAGAGGTTGCGAAGGAGAGAACTAGCTGTCTGTGGTAGGATACAAGATGGCGAGACCACAGGGTAGATGAAACCCAACACTACAGTCTGAGAGGTGAGTAGTGACAGCTAGTACAATCAAATAACTTAATTCAATCTCTCATTTTTTATTTTTGCAGAATAACAATGAGGACGATATAATTTTGTTGTGTTTGATTAATATGAAAATGAGATAATATATTAGAAATAATTGAAAATAATTGACTTATTCTAATATTAACACTGGAGATGCATCTTTTTAATTAGTAAACCTTTCAGGAGAGGGCAAATGCCATAAGGTTTAACCAAAATGAAATGTTCTGGCTTAACTAAAACCACTGAATTAAAAAACTTGAGACTTGTGTTTCCATCTTTTGGTTTATATGTAACCTATCAAATTACCATTTTTCTTCACTTTTTGAGATATATACTTCAAGTCCTGATCACATTAATTATTTTGATTTAAAATTGCTTACAATATTTTCATTTTTTGTTTTTTCATTTTGGTCATTTGACTTTTTCCTTAATGGATTTTAGTTTTCCATAATGACCAATCAATATTGGGAACTATATCAATTTTCTTTACTTTTCTATTCTTTTCTTTATCAATTTTCTTTATCAATCTTCTGATGTAATTAGTACCTTTCATTTATAAAGGTCTTTGATATGTTGATACTTATATTCTATTTCAAGCTCAGGCGATCATTAACGGATGTTGTAAATTTGTAACACCACATAATACTACCTTGGTACAAATGTCCCTGCGACAAAAATAACCGCAGCTAAGGTGACAGGGAAATAACATACACCGACGAATAGGAATGGAATTCATTTTGATAAAAACAGAATATTGTTTGTGCTGGTTGCGGTTATCACAAATGCCACATGCCATTTTAATTATACAAGTGTTTAAATGGAGACTGAAGATTGATTGATAAGAATGACACCAGATAAAGCCTTGAGTAGCAAACTTTGTCCAATGAGTGTAACCACACAGGGAACTCAGGGGGGCAGAAAGAAGGAACAAACAATTGCTCACTGCCTTTAGAAATGTTGCACAATATCATAGAGGTGGGAGGGGAGGGGTATGAAATGTTTAATGTTATTTATGACAGCTTGCAATGTTGGTATTATTTTTTCTTCAGTTTTTTAAGATAGATGAAGTATAGTAAACTTGTTTGGGGTTTCAGCTTACGCAGGTGTAACACTGAGTTTTTTATTAAACCTATGCAGTTTCGCTAAGCTTAAATCGAGCTCATAGTTTACATTTTATTTATTTTTATTTTATTTCAAGAGTGGAAGAAGTCTTATTTTTAGTGGAGGAAAAAGCTGCAACTCCCCATTAACCAACACACATGGAATAACAATGACCTTTTGCAGTGTGCAAAAGGTCATAGTGTCATTGTGTTTTGAATTGCTGGCGAAGGAAGAATGAGCATTTACATGTCAGATATTTAAATATATTTAAATATATTTAAATATTTAAGGGCGAATTTTTCAATGATCTCTCTCTTTCTTCTTCCACATCAAATGCATAATATTTTTTAATTTATTCAGATATGATGCTGTTCTGACTAGCTGACCCCATGTTCATTCTAAAACTAAAGCAACAAACTTCAGAATATGAAAATTGCTGTTGTCCTTATATCGAGACATCAAGGAACGATTTATCCACTATTGCATTGTAAAATGCTATGTAAATCGCTATGTAAAATGCTATGTAAAATGTTATGTAAAATGCTATGCAAAAATGGTCAAATTGGTACACAAAGTCTAAAGATGTATATCAGTTTCGGTACACAGGAACACATAGTACTTTATAAGAGACTAACTTTAGAACCTTCAAACCTACTGCACAAAATTTGCATACTAAATTATTCGCTGGACATACCAGTGGGCAGTGGCATTAACGAATTGCAATACAAATAATTAATAAAAAATAATTTGCAATATTAACAGTTTAATAATGCCCTGAAACTCTCTTTTTTTCTATTTTTCCCCTTTTTCTTTTGGAATTTGTATTTAAGCTAGAGGTCATAAGTTGATGGATTTATAAATACCAACAAAACCACATCAAACTAACTAATTAGGATAGCAAAGCACAACATCATTTAAAAGATAAGTAAAGCAAACTTCTGAAGAAACTGCTAGAAATGTTAATAAAATGCAACACTTCATATAGTCTTTGACAAGTGCAGATCTAACAGAATAAAACTATACATGTACCGTTCTTTGCATAATATATGTCAGTGAAAATTTACAACCCTTACGTACATTCCTAAGACATGAAGCAATGCTAATCAATTGTAAATTAAAATCTCATATGTAATTGCAAGCATATATCAATTATCCATAAGTTTTCAATAAAAAGACACCCCAGATCAAACCAGTCAGCCCGCTAGGTATTTACAGTTGTAAATACCAGATGTTAATTTTTTGAGAAGCTCCCTGCTAGGTGTGACATGCAGAGTCATTGGGGCCTACGACTGTGTGAAACGTTTGTCAGTTCCTATGTTCCACAGCGGGGGGAGAAGTGGAGATCTGAAAAGCCACAAACACCAACGACTGCATGAAACTTGTTTTTATGAAACTCTCCTTTTCATTTTTCGAAGGAGGAAGTTTGAGGCTGGTTTTACGAGATGGAGCTTTCTTCGTCGTACATAGGGACGTCAAACTCTAGATTTATTCTAGCTTTTTCAAGCAGGAGTGATGATGAAATGCAGATAGGATACCAGAGACAGGAAATCTTAATTAATGAATAATTAATTAATGTGATGGGTAAGTCTTTCCATTCTATCTAGTGTGGAATACTTTCTTTTTATAGATTGTATCATCACTGTATAATTAATAAGATACATTTCCATAAATTTCTCCTTAGCATAAGATTACTTGGTTATTGAAAGAGCACAAAAATAATAATATTATATGGTTACTTTAGAGTAATTTACAGTTGTTTTCCAATTCCATAGTAATAACTTTTTTGTTAGCTTTTTATTTTGTAACTATGTATACATAATGAAAAAACAATACTTTTTTCACAATAAAAAAAAAAATTTGAGCGGAAATAGTTGTATATTGACAAATAAATAGAGTGTTTTACAATGAGTGCCCCAATTTATGAACTTGGAATTTTCTGTCTCTTATTGAAAGTATTCCAACATGACGAAAAAATATCATTTCTAAATTGATTTTTATCATTTCCTGATGCTATTTGATAGTAAACCTCAATAACAACGTACTGTAGTTCTTTACCTTGGTTGTTGCTCAAGGTTTTTGTTCATATATTGCAGTAAAAGTGTAAAATATAACTACAAATTTTGATTTTTCAATTTATGGTTTACCTCTAAATTATTTATACTAATACAAAGAAGTGTATATGAGTGCATTCATTACACACAGATTATCATTCATTTGGGTGAATAATTTTACCAGCGATTCTCAATTAAGTTTCTTCATGAGTCGAAGAAAAATATTGGTTGGAGACTTGGAGTCTAGAGAGAACCATGTAAACATGTAAATATCACTTGGATACGTAAACACTAGTCTCCATTCTATTATAATTCTGTAAAAGTTTTTTCGTACTGGAAATGGATGGATGGGTGGGTGTGTGGGTGGGTGTGTGGATAGATGGATGGATGGAAAATGGATGGATGGACGGATGGATTGAATTGAATTGAAGAATGTACAGAATAGGTCCACAAGGATACTCAAGTCCAATGACACAATGGCCTTCATAATCAGGCAGAGCATGATTATGCACCATCATTATTTTTCCCTTCTTCCTGGGCTGGATCGAATGCTTACATTTTATTATGATATAATATCACCCTATACTCAAATACAGCTAAGATAATGCATACAGTACTGCAACAGTATTTAACATACTAATTGAATGCAGGCCACAACAAATTAATATACATGCTTTGATATCAATCTGGTTGATGATAAATGCTGACCTTTTCTGACACAATTAAAAACAGTAGGCCAACGTAAGCAGTAATTTAATGCTTCTCATGATTAATGGAGTCGCTCAATCATGATTGGGTCTGCAGCAGCATCGTTTGAATATCATCCTAGTCATCTACAGTATCTGACAGCAAATCATCCCCACCATGGCAGGAATCTCTCTGCTTACATTCCTCTCTCATGATTTATTGTGCATTGTGGAACCAAGATGTATTATAAAAGTGGAAGCAATCTTTCCTATAAATTTCATAAATGTTGTACTTCAATCTCTTTAAGCCTATATGGTTCGAAAAAAGTTGAGGAAAATATTTGAGAATGTTATGGAATTTTGGCATATAGCACAATTCACTTTCGAATATTGGACAAACAAAATTCCACTAAAAATCAACCATGTCTAAATTGATACAATGTCTACAGTGGTATGAATAAAGAGTGAAAATTTAGGTCAAATATGAACGAAAATAAAATTTTGTTAAATACTCACGAACAATGTAATGTGTATTAAATATTCATGAAGATCATAAGATCTGTCACAAAATGATAAACAATATAATTTGTTTTTCTTCAAATTTGCCCATGTGACTAATATAGCTATTAAAGTGTGAGTCCATCTGTACAATTATAGATGCTAATGTTTACCTGATGGCCCCCAAGCAACATAAATCAGTTCATATATAAAGTATTGACTAATTGATTTTCAAATGATCAATACCAGCAAATATCTTATGTGAGACTGTTGTGCACAAGATACACTGAAGATACAGTAAGTCATTTATTTCCGTCACTCTGACCAATTTTAATATTATCTACCGTTATATAGTATGTGGTTACAACCAATTGGCTGCTTCTAGTACCCAAGCTATTAACCAGAAAACCTGATACAAGGTAATACATGTCGCAATTATTTCATTACATATTGTATTTTGTTCTTTGGCAAACCTTTGAATTTGTGTCTTAATTTCATCCATCCTGGGTGCAATATCGGTACATTAAAATAATGTTCCAAGCTACATAATCTTTCCTTTAACCTCTTTAACATGTTATCACCAATTCTGAAGCAGCTTAACTCAGAGTACAAGCTTGAAGCTGACCAGGTAAACTCAAGAATTTCGGCCCAAAGGTCAAGCGGAGTAACCTAAATATATATAAAGTCACCTTGGACAAGTCCTGATTGGTTAATTTGGTTTCTAATTAGAAGGGTGGTCTATCATAACTTTCATCACTTGTCAAATTAACACTACTGTCACCTATAATAACTGTCAACCAATTAGGCTTGAGTATTCCCTTCAATATCCATGTTAGTGCAGGCCATGGCTTCTGTCGTCAAGCAAAGCAGTAACTACTTTTTCTGTGCAAGCTTTGCTGTGGTGACATTAAAAGTCATCAACTAATTTTCCAGCATTTCTTTGGGGGAGGATGATGGAGAGGGATGGAGAGGGACATGGAAAGAGGGAGAGGAAGGAAGGAAGAGAGGGAGGGATGAATGGTAAGAAAAAGACAGAACAATTGTGAAGGAGAGAGGGAGGGAAGGAGGGAAGGAGGAAGGATGGTCCATTGAGTAAAATGAGTAAGCTTCTAATTTTGATGGAGGGTGGTTGCATTTCCTTAAGTTGATTGCTAACATAACATTGACTTGACATTAAACATGAATAAGAACTTAATCAAAGAACAATGAAACAGCTGTGTCTTAGGATTTTTAAATTGACATCCTGATCCATTTACTGCATTTTTTTCTTCAAGGTGATAATTTGATTATATTTGTTAACATTTTTTACGGGTATTAGCTAAAACCAGTAATCAGTTAGAAATGAAACACAGCTTTCACCCATATTCTGTCTTCTGTTCTCTCCAACCAACTCATCCTCCAAAATACCATCCTCTCCATTTATCACTTATAACTGAACCAGACATCAACAAGAGCATCTGTAGCCTACCACACATGCTCCCATACAGCTGTAGGCCTATACATCTAGCCCTTGGTATCCTCTTACAATTTAATCGTCAGATATAACTTGAAAATAAATTTCATTATCCTTAATCATTATCTGATGTCACCAGATCATCTCTTATCACCAGGAATATGAACCCTTACAGTATATTGGTCATGCACCCATTGCTGGCTTTCGTATTGCAAAAAAGTCCTGGCATATTTATTTTCATTATCTGGCAGCGTAATTAGCTTTTCTCCCTCTGGAATGCAATATGCTAGTAGCCACAAGTTAAAAATCACTTCAAAACTTTAAACCACATCTAATTAAGTCTGGCGAATGACTAACGACATAATCAGAACACTGTAAGAGGCCCCCGAACCACACTCTCGAGCATTGTAGGTTTGTCTTTTGTACAATGAGTTTCATATCCAGCAGCATGCATTGTGTGTTGGAGTTTTATAGTAGACTGTACAAAGAGTAAAACCAAATAATTTGTTGCCTTTCGTAAGCAGAGACTATTCCATTACATGCAATGCGTGACTCCCTACCATGTGTCTTTGTACTACTTTTATCCAGCTACATAATCTGTTGCGGTTTTCTTATCAAACTATTCTATTAGATGAAACAAGGGGCTCCCCAGGTAAGCTTCTGTGTATTGATTTTATCCATTAGCCAAATGATTCATTGCAGTTTGAGAGCAAACTGATTAAATCAAATGAAATCAGGGGTTGCCCATATCTTCAACCAGTGGCAGAGCTAGGGGTATTGGTCAGGGAGGGCGAGAATGTCCTGTAGGGGCGCTTTCGACACTATCTAAGCGGAGCCCCACCACAGGTTGGTGCGGAGCGTACAGAAATTTTTGGAATAAAGATACTCCCTAGATCGCCGGAAAAGACCCTTTCCGGGCCTTAATAATTTGCAGATAAATGAAGAATAAATAGGTGTCATCGCCATTTTGTCAGAAAATTACACCAACAAAATGTGAAAATGTTAATAGGTATTTGAGAGTGCAATAAAAAAGTCAATAATCGCGAATAAGTAAAAGGGGTAAAAAGCTGAAAAGGGCGCCAGCAGTCCATTTTTGTCCGTCAGGGGGGGCATCCGCCCCCTCTGACTGTATGGAGGCTCCGCCACTGTCTTCAACCACTCTTCTGTACCCTAATAACTAACCAATAATCTGTTGTAATCTTCTACAGAAGCCAAAACTTAGAACCCTTATGATCCTACTTGATCATCAGTTTTGACGGTTAAAGAAACATAATATATAATATAAAACTATCTGTTGCTATTATTCTTGGCTAAACTCACAAATTACAACATCTTGCAAATTAAACGAATAAAACATAAATTTAAATCTGTGGGGCACAAAATTTTCTTTGCGTTTGCTTAAACAACGAAGACCTACCAAACTGAGTGTAGGTATAATATGGTGGCAGCTAATTCCCCATTCCCACCCAATCACCCCCTCCCCCACCTTCCTTCCATGAAAACAATTGAACGAGATTCCACAATTCAGGCTAGACAGTGTCAGGATGCCTAATACTTGCACAATTTGGCACTGACTGAATGCTACAACACGATAAGTAAGAATTCCCTTTTTCATCTACAAAAGTTTAAATTGTTTTTTTTTCTCCTAGTTGAAGAACATTTCTTGTCGTGCATGAGGTTCTTCATTTCCCAGAGAAAACTTGATTGACAAAAGCTATCTCCATCATCTGTCACCTAGGGAGACCGAAGCATCAAGGATAATGGTAGAAAATCATTTTATTAACTTTTAAAGGCATTGAAGACTCGCCCCAAACCGAGTGCCGCGCTCTGAAAAAGTTAACTTTCCGTTGCTTGCAAGTGAAGTTTTCTGCTTGTCGCTACAAAATGCAGACAGTAATGAAACGTGATACCTTAATTGTTATCTTTAGCTGGACCTGAGATGTCCATCGCTGTATCATTTGTATACTGTGCTGTGGGTATTGACCGCAGCTGTATGTACTGACTGTACACTAGTGTCTACTTACGAAGGTAGCAAGCTGTGTGCGTATTTTCTGGGATCGATGGTGGTGTCTAACACTTCTGTTACACCTCATTCGAAACTAGGTCAGATTACCGGCATTAGAAGTTTCTTTTTGCGCGAGTCTTCACACCCTTTAAGTGTAACAGTATAACAATGTGCAGGTTATTTTCCTTTACATCCAACACAACTAGTGATACTTTTAAAATGAGAAAAAAGGAATGGAAGAAGCAGAAAATAATAATTTAAAACTGGAAGACTTGTAAACTTTGATAATGATTTACTATTTATAATTTCACTTTTATGTTATCATACATATTTACCACCTTGTTTGCCTAGCTTTCAACCTTTGCATTAAACCAGGTTATCTCGTCTACCCACGATGAAATTCTCCTGTGGTTAACCATTAGACATTGACGAGCATAGAGACAAATGATCAGAAAAGAGAAAAGGTTTGAAATAACAGCTGTTGTTGACACAGCTCTCGTCCCACAGAGAAACATTTTTGTAGCTGGGTAATCATAAACCTTACTCCTGTTGCTAGATGCTTCATTTCTCATGACGAGGAGGAACGTTACTGCCTATCTTTGCCTTGCCCCCCTCCAAGGCCAACGACAGGTGCTAAGCTATATGAGGTGTTTTAGAGGTAAACAGAAGACGAGTACATGAATATAGTTCTCCAAGATTGTACCAGTATGTATCAAACACAACATGGATCACATCCATTGTTACATACCATACTGTGTAAATAAAATCTACATTAAGTAGTCTTGGGTGGTAAAGCGAGCGAGCGAACGATCAGGTTTTAACAGAAGAAATGTCAAAGGTAACTTCTTATGGGGAGAGATGAAAATGATTGTGTTGTGGTGACAGATTTGAGTTTTAATTGCTTCATTAAATTTAAGTTGCAACCATCTTTATTATTAGATGAGAGCAATGTCAATTTAATTGTTACAATAGAAGTATGCTGTATATAGGACAAATGCAATTTTTCACCTCTTAATTGTAGTTTAATTTCATTTTTCCTAATGAAAATCAATTGATTAATTTATACTCAAAGTCTTGCAGTTTACTGTTCAGGCCATAACTCTGCCACTAGTTGTGTGTCATATGTTGTATTTACTGTCTGCTCAAACAATATTCTTTTCTCTTTCGACAGGATAAAAGCAACCATCACAACTTTTTCTATCCAATCTCCAAACAAGTTTGATGCAACTCCTGCAATTTGGTGTCGTCATTGAACCAAAGATTATATTTATAGGCTGGATGGATTGATGCCATCTTAAGTCTCATCAACTTCCGCCCCCCCCCCCTCTCCCATCTCAAAAAAAGGCATGAATGATGCGGAAAAAACATACCAACAAACCTCAGAGTTACTAAACACAACCAATAGAATTTTCAAATCTGACTGATTTGAAAGTGAAAAATATGAGATTGTTTAGAATTACATTAATTAATTAAAAGGTCATCATTACAAAGAACCTGTAATGATGAGATGACTAAATTAGAGCATAAATATAAAAACAAAACAAAATTTAAACTTTAAAATTGGTTGAGAGACCTTTCCTTTTCTTTCTTGTTCCACAGGAGATAACTTACAAAATGTTGGTAGAAGGTGACACTTTCCACCAGTAGGCATTTTGCTCCATCTCTGTACTGATCTTCTGTCTGGAAATAAAATGTTTCTTTTCTTTTTCTCTTCTTCCTCCTCCTTTCCTTCTGTTCTTCTCTGTTTTACTTCTCTCTCCACCTCTCTCTCTCTCTCTCTGTCTCTAACCCCTGTAGCTCCTTGCTGATGACAGGCCTGATAGTTTATCTGGACTCTGTATGGCTCCATCTACACATCACACTCTACAGTATTGTGATTCTTCATTTAATTCGACCACCAGTCCAGAGGTGTTAAACCCCTTTTATATCCAACATACACAACAACATTTACCATACAGATCATTTACCCACAAACGAGCACGAAAAAAGTACTTCAAAACAAACATTATGAGAGGATTACACAAAATAATTGCAAATTAAACAACTTTAGCATGCGGATGACAAGGATGATGACGTAGATTAGAGACTCAGAAAGCAATGTCCGTAAAGGCGGTGAAGGAAGAGGTAATCACCATTGTAGGTTGTTTGTATAAAAGATTTACTTCACCAACACAAAGAAAAGGCAAAGGTTTTTATATATAGTACCAGATGAAAGGTACATTGATTTAGATCATAGTATAGCAATGGTACAGGGCTGGGACCCAAAAAAATCAGGGATAAATGGAAATATGAGAATCAAATATGAATGTAGTTTTGCGATAAAAATGTTTCTCCTCCAATGCACATAAACATCAGAAAAATATTATTCTGTTTAGGTTGCATTAGCACCACATCAGATGTTTTAAAGTTTCTCAAGAAAAAGTCTGACTTCTGTAATTTTCATTTATTCTTTGTCTGACGAAGATTCTGTCCTCTTCGGTTAAATACAATTACCTAAACATTTTTCTTGCAATAGATCAGCAAGCTGTTAACAATTTTTTGTCTTTTAATTTCATGACAGATATCAACATTTTGCCAAGGCCTAAAACCCCTACAAATAACCTTCTTAGATATGATGCACTTATGGATCTAGCCTGATTTGCATATTACAAACTGAATGTATTTTCATCAATAGATTGCTTTGAGCTAATGCGACAATGTTGTTATGAAAATCAAAACCAAGCAGATCACGAGTGTTTGTTAAATAACAAACCAGCTTGATTTACAATGTGGTGCATTTTTCTGAAATTTAAAACGTTGTCCATATGTACAGTTATATTCCCCCTTCTCTCCACCCCCCCCCCCCGCCCTCCTGTCCTTCCCATGCCCTTTCCCCAGCTGTCTGATTGATACATCAAGTTGCAAAGAAACACAACAATGTTTACGATGCATTCAAAATAAGTTATGATAAATGATTCCATATACCGATATAAAATGTGGCTCTAAGATGGAGCACACAAAAGTATGTTTTGTTGCATGTTGTCAATATTACAGATGATGTACACAGTTTGCTCCGAAGGATCTCCCGGGGAACATTGAAGTATAAATGTGAGTACAGAGATGAAGCATGAGCAAACTGGAAGTAACATTTTGGGACTGAAGGCCACTGAAATTAAAAAACAACAAGGAGACAAAGAATGGAAACTTCAGAGTCTAATTGATTTCACAATAAAGGTAACTAGTTTAACGAGGCTAGGATTATTTAAATTAAATTAATCAATATTCAATGGTTTATTTCATACTTGAGCAATGGGTTTGCTTTTCTTACTGTAACTGAAGTTATTGAACAGTCACAAGGGAAAGAAACATCAAGTATGGGTGTGTTTTTTCTTGGTGAAAAAGTGAGTCAAAGAATTGAAGAGTGGTATTTATAGCACAAATTTCAACTAACACCAAATAGGATTTATTTGCATTACAAAGAATTTTGAATAAACTAGTCAACTTAAGATTATTTACACTGCTGTAGTTGTTCTTTCCATGCATTTAATAATTTTGTACTTTCAAGTGATTTCAAGCTACAAAATAGCCAACCAAACCAAGCAACCTTTTTTGTAGAATGTTAAGCTGCTGTTGTTGTTTTCACAGGCTATCACATAAAATAGCTATATCGTTTTGATTGTAGATGTCAATAACATATTTGGCCAGATTTTCTTTAGAAAAGTGTTTCCTTGTGCTTTAAACATCTAACCATGTTTAATACTTTCCAGTGACTGCCTGATTGTATCTAAACATGCTGATAAAGATACTTTCAGGTATAAGACATCTCTCAGCTGAATGTGGGACTTGATTTGACAGTGTGAAATTAAATCCAGATATTACTCCAGGAACCCTTTGATTTCAAAAGCTGTCCAAATTATCATCTTTTGAATTTTTTTGCCAATACTAATTGGGCCACTGAGTTCTACAGAGTCCTTTTGTAGTGAATAATAAAAGCTGCTTTGTGAAAATGGGTTTTTAATGGTCTGAAATAATGAATCAACAATACTGGTATTCTTTAATTTCTTCTTTCCCTCCCAACATCTAAATGTCTACATGTGGTTCATTTTTCGGCTAAAATGCCATGAGTGAAAGACAGAGATAGTTAACCCCCCACACCCCCCTCCTCTCTCTAACTCTCTCTCTTAGATGACTAAAGGCATAGACAAACTGGTTGCAACATTTGGAAAGTTGTTTACCACAAAATGCATGCATTTTTAATGTAACTTATGGTAAACTATTCTTGTTGAAGTAGTTCCTCAAACCTTATTGTTCTATTTCTACCTATTTTCCTGTCTGAATATGAGGTTTCCTTAACAGTAACTTTATTTTACACAGGGGATAATCATTGCATACCCAGTGAGTAATTAATCCTGCATCTCATCGCAAACTGCTATACAAAATGTGCAAAAGATGTATAGCAGTGTTTTTTACACAGAAACCATAGAATTTTTTAAGTGACCAAATTCAGAGCCTGCAAAACTGCTAGACAAATCCTAAGCGCTAAATTCTTCCCCAGATACCTACTACATAGATGATCAGGTACTGTCATGTGGTGTGAAAGCAGAAATAATATATAATATATAGGATGAATTTATAACATATAGTGTGCTGTAGGTGTCACATTAAAGGGATATACTATTAGCAGTGTTTTATAATTTCAAATATTGACTGTAATGTTTTTGTACAGCTAAATGAAACTAGCATCCTGCTGACCCTCTTGAATAAAAAATTAATTGTCTGAGACCCCATCCTTTAACATGTACAAACAAATAATATCCTTTAATATGCAAAAGTATAATATCTGTTTAGTATATATGAAACTATAATATCCATTAATACGTGAAAAGTATCACACCCATTTAATATGTATGAAACTATAGGCCTAATATCCCTGTTAACATGTTCAATACTACAATATCCTTTAAGAAGTGAAAAGTATTTATAACAGCAGTTTAATGTATAAAACTATAGGCCCTAATATTCCTTTTATTTGTACGAAACTATAATATCCTTTATACGTGAGAAGTATAACGGCAGTTTAATATGTATGAAACTATAGACCTTATATCCTGTAATATGTACGGAACTATAATATCCTTTAATGCATAAAAAGTATAAGGGCAGTTTAATATGTATGGAACTATAACATCCTTTAATATGTGAGAAGTATAAGGGCAGTTTAATATGTATGAAACTATAGACCTAATATCCCGTAATATGTACGAAACTATAATATCTTTTAATACATGAAAGTTTAACAGCGGTTCAATATTTATGAAAATATAGGTCTAATATCCCTTTAATATGAACGAAACAATAATATCCTTTAATATGCGAAAGTATAATACATATCCTTAAAGCATGTATGGAATGATAATATCTCTTTTTGCTGTGTATATATGAAATGATTATATCCCATTAATAGGTATGAAAACACAATTGGACTAAACAACCATACCTTTCAATCGGTATCAGATACCACACGTAAGGCCTAAGGGCAGACAAGCGGAAGAAATTTGTGCATGAACAATTTTTTTCGAATAGAAACGGAATGTAAAGGAAAGTCAGTTTGTAGCTATAGTGCTAATATGTTTCTTGTTTTACTATAATTTTGACAAAACTTGACTTACCAGTGAAATATAAAGTGAATAAATAATACCAAAGAAATCACTTAAAGAAATATTCTTTAGAATCTTAGAAATTACAAGAATTCACTGAGCTGCTCGGTTGGACTAGATATAAATAAGCTGTGTATTGCAAATATGCTTAACAATTGTCCACATCGGTACACAACCAGTTGTTTACTCACAAAAGATCTTAAAACGTGAATATTGTTATTCCATTTTGACAGATTAGTGTATTTAGTACCTGCAGGGAAAATTCAAGCAAATTTTGGTGTGCAAAATACTTTTGTTTATAAAAAACTTTCATTATCCACATAAGCTATTTTTTGCAGGGGTTGGAATGGAGGGGGGGTTCAAGACATGTTGTGCAGGGAAAGGATCAGAGTTTGTGACAGAGAGAGCCAATTTTGCCAAACTGCTGGAGACGGAATTTACTTGCAATGTTAACCTATGCCTGACGACTGTTTATCTGTTAACCAGGAAGTATTAATCATAACTTAGTTTTTTCAAGATGGAGTATGACAAACTCAAACACACAATACCAATAAGACCAGACATTGGTGTTTTGTAGACTTGCATATGTTTACTGAAAGTATCAACAAGACGAGGAATAAAGCTGACAGTTCCTTAAAGGTAAGTTCCCTTCTGTTTCCTCAGTTCTCAAGTAAAGATGGCTCACATTAAAAGTAAAAGAAAACAAGATTAATTGTCAAATTCTTTTGTGTCTTTGTTATCTTTTCATTGTTTTATGATTTGCATTCATGAATTATTCTCAGAAGAAAATAGAGACAGAACATATGGGTTTCTGTGGCATTCAGTTTTCATTTTTCTCCCTGAAAAGTACAGACACGGTATAACTCCAACAAAATGTTCACCCTTCCCTCCCCCTCCCCTCCACCCTCCTTTCCAGATCTCCCCACTTCCATCAAGGCAAAATCTCAAACTGTCACCAGTAAACTAAGTTCTGTTATCATCTGCAATGTTCAAACCAGTCAAGTTTTCTCTTTTCATTCAAAGGGGAGAGCAGTAAGAGTATGTAATGGAGGAGTATTTAAATATTACCTTCAGATTCACTTGTGGTGTTTTAATTTGTCCTGTGTACTGGCTAACGAACATTATGGCAACCTATATCATATTTCAGATATCAAATTTGTTCCGTGGTTTCTCAATACATAGCATCGAGAGACCTAGCCTACCAGTTTGAACCGACCAAGTTTCAGGGTGTTGCACAATGTAAATTTCATGTTCAGTGAATACCTTCACAGTGAATACAAAGCATTGAATGGATAGATTTTTCTGACAGATTTAATAGAAATGATGACAACATTATTATCCAAACTCATCAAGTTTATGATCTCTGCTATCTACCACTTTTTAAGTTCTTGAAAGACAGTCACTGAATGTCATGAGATTAAATCTGCCAACATTGAATTTTTATAATACTATGTGAATACTTCCAAAACAGAGAATGTCTATCCATCCCACCCCCACCTCACAATATGAAAGACTTCTCCCACCCATCCCCATCCCCCCTTCAAATAGCAAAACTTCCACTTGAAAAGTTAAAGAACAGTTAAGGGAAACATCATTGAAAGAACTATCAGCAGAACACAAACATTTACTCAAAGCAAAGTTCCTGACAATCTATGATACTTTTTGTTATTGACAGGATTATTTCTCAGATGTTGTCTAAATGACTTAACATCAACAAAAGTAAAAAAAAAAACTAAAAAATTAAGATAAGTGAAAGAACCAACACCCGTTTATGAAACCCTTTGTCACTGTGCTAAAAGCACACAAGTCCCTAGTGATCACTCCTCTGTGTTAACCATATGACAGTCATCAAGCAACATGAGAATGGGGAAAAGTACAATGTATTTATAAACTTTTGTTATTATATGCTTGAAAGCTGATAAAAATGAGTTATTATTTGCTTGAAATCTCTTCAAAATTAGTTTAAACTAACTCATACAAGTTTAGTCTGAATCTTGGTATGCATAGTCCAGAAGTGGGATACTGGGAGTTACAATTGCATAAAGGCTATTTGGAAAAGGTTTAAGGTAATTTTGTTTCCCCTGATGGCATCTTCATGCATGTTTGTCCAAGGGGCAATAGTAAAGTTGCGGTGTATCGTAAGAGATCGTAAATCGATCGGAGATCGTAACTATTGTACGACAGAGCAGTCATTCACATCAGACGCAACCACTGAACGAGCTAACACAGAGTGAAAAGTTACATTTGAGTTCAGGTTTAACATATTAAAAACCTAATTCTTACAAGTCGTCTAACTTTATTCACACTTGATTGGATATCCTAATATGTAACAGAGAGATCTTTGGGGTAAGAAGCATTCTGGAAGTTCCTTATTAATTGTTTAATCCACTATAGGACGATATTTTGTACCACAAATTGAATGTTATGATTTGTTTTATTGCAAACCTTTGCAGGTTATTATTAATATTAAAACATATCTCATAATAATTTGGTGGACAAATTCACCCGAAAAGGCAGTTCTAAGACTTTCGAAAACCTTTTAGGTTGATACAGTGGTCATACGAAAGAAAACCAGTTTAAGCCAGTGAATGGATATTTCTAATGGATACAATCACACTAAAGCAACAGCATAATCTTTCCAAGGAAATCTTAGAAATCACATAAACATTGGTGTGACCAGAAATAGAAGCGGAAGTCAAAGGCAATCGGTTTTGACTAATATCGACTTGGTTTGCCTCCAATTCTAATAAAAGTACACATTGCCAAATCAGGTGTACCATAGCCTTCCTAAGTAGTTTCATTAGTGTTGATGGAGGAAATTGCATCACACAAGAAATGGGTATTTAGTGGATCCAGGTTATTAAAGGACAAACAGAGAGGTTCTGCATTTTGAATCCATGGGTAAGGTAAGTGGGAGGGAGGGTGTAAGATCTTTCCACCTATGACTGCAAGCAATTTTTTTTATAGAGCATGTCCTTGAAGAAGATGAAAGTTGAAGAATGTTTAAGCTGTTAGCTTTAAGCTAACATAATTATGATCCATTTGCCACAAACATCAGTCTCTGTTCAAGAAGTGAAATGATGACGGGGGGAGGGGAGGTTGGTTGGGGCATTACAGGGGTAAATGCAACAACTTCTTTCTACATAAACATACATAAAATCCAATCAATTCCTGAGGGATAAAGACCTACGCATACAGAATTGGACGTCGAGTAGCAACAATTCATACAGTGGGAAAAGCAGCAATAACTTCCAATGTGTAAGTTATCAACAAGTTATAACAAATAAAATTCAATCCTGGTTTCTTACATTCCAATTTCTTGACAGATCGAACTGTAAATTAAGAGACGAAAGAACTTAACTCTAACGGCTAGTGAAGATTCGTTTTTCGAGAAAGTGTCCATTACTGAAATAGGAAATTCTTTCTTGCCTGAACCTATAAGCAATTTTCAGCTTGTTAATGTGATATTTTGAGGTGAATGAAAACCTGAATGCCCCAGAAAAACAATCCCTTGGCTTGCACTAGTACTTTAATAGCTAAAAGGTCATTTAAGGTCAAATATAAAGCAGCATAATGACAAAATAAAACACAAGTTAATCGGATATCATCATATCCCTGAGCACTGTCTGACATTTCAGTCCCTAAATGGCCAGTAAAAAGATTCAATCCGATGATAAACAGGCTGTCACATTTCATATTCTTATATTTTAGATATAGTTTTTAAGGAAAAATCAGTGTTTTAGCTATTGTGTTATGTGACTTTTGAACAAGCTTTGCAAGAGATACACAGCTTAGATTAATGGTGGCGCCATACACTCAATCTTACATAAGACTGACTGTTGTAGATCATTGCGCACATGAATTTTCTCTTGAAACCCATTAATAGAAAAATTAAAATATTTTTTCTTGGAAGAAATTGATAATTTTTCTTAAATACAGCAGGTGAAAATGGGATTCTTGCTTATTTTTGGACCTAAATATTAACAATAGGAATATTATAAAACATAACAAAATAAACAAGTACAAAGGAAAAGGAAACTTGAAAATAGATATGTGAATGGTGCAAAATTTGAAATTTCGTTAGATTTAAGATATGAATTTAGTTGTGAAAATTTATTGAATTAAAGTTGTTGAATTACTACTGCAGTGATGGGAATTTATGGTAATTTTAATTAAAACTTTGATGGACATTTTTGATATTTTGCACACAAAACGAAACAAAAACACAAAATAAAATAGAAAAAAACAATGAAAAAGAAATAGACAACTCCCAAGCAAATATTTGATGAATGTGCAAATGAGCGTAAATGTATTGCAGCAAATCTCCACATGATAAGTACAATGAAATAAATGAAACAAATGTGTGATGTTACAAAAGTATCGTTTAAATGAATACAAAACATTTTGCTGGTCATTTGGCAAAAAGCAAGGTATTTTTTGTTGTTGGAGGTCCTCTAGGAACCTATGGAAGAGGTCTCTAGGAACCCATGGGAGACACCCATGAATATTTATGAAACATATCCTCAAATTACTACACCAAGAATAAAAGATTTCTGTTTCAAAAGGCTTAAGTCGGAGAAAGGCACCATGTATTTGATTTATGTTGAATACATATACATATGACTAGATTATAAAAGCATGATAATATATTATAATGATATATGTATGAATTTTGATACCAAAACTTCAAGGCATAACTTGGTGTAAACCCAGAATATAGTTTTTTTGTTTTATACGCAGATTATACTTAAGTTTAATAAAATAGATAAGCTTTCTAATTATTCTAGACGTGATGCATATTGCATATCTGTCAGATTTGTGCAGAAAATATTGCTTGTAGAACTAACCATTTTACATCCAAAAATAAACATTGTTTAACAACACATTTTGAAAATATGACCAAAAATAAGAGGTGTTTTTGGAAAGAGAGAGAGGATAGTGCCTACCCTAAATTTAGGAACTAAGCAGTCTTATTATATATCTAAAATATATTATATTAATGTAAACAATCACATGTTTACATCTGTAACTTTTGTATCCCATAATGAATGCAGAACAACATATGGAGCTCAGTTTGTTATGGTTTAATAGTGCTCATAAAGACCCCAAACACATGATTGCCAGGACCAGCTTCTGAGTATTAGTTTCAAACATTTTGCAGAGACCACCATCATCCTCTCTCCCTATTTCCTACCTCATTATATCTTGACAAAAACATAGTCTTTAAAGGAAAACACAATAAGGAGTTAAAGGTCAAGTTTCTGATATCTTTTGACTCATGTTTGTTAATTTCCAACGAACAGCTCACAAGATTGAAAACTACTCATACATCACGCTGCATCTTTTCGGCACCCGTTAGAAAGAGTTTGCCGCAAAATTGAGATAAGATATATTTCAAACTAATATCTACTGCGTATCTAAATGAGTGCGATGAATTTATATCAGTAACACAATTCAAACACGACTTCTACAAAAGTCGAATGCCAAAAAAATTCTACATTCTAAAAGTATTGTTTTGAGATACTACCAATCATATTACATTATTAACAAAAGGTACTTATATGCATAATTTGAGTATGCACAATCAAATGAAAAGGTGAAAAAAATAACAAGAAATGAAAAGCTAACTGAACTAAAAACTGCTCTGAATAACACTGCAAATCTATATACAAAACCCTATGGCATCTCTCTACACCATTACACTCATACATAATAAAGCAAGAAATTAGCAACAGAATAAAACTAACAGTAACTATCAAACATGAAAATGTTATTTTCATATTAAATGTATTTTCCCTCAGAAACTACACTTGATAGATAAATCATTTAACATAAGACAGCGTTTGTCTCAATAGAACAAGATGATTATTGTCCATCATCAGAAGTGAAAATTTCTTTGTACAAATTTTTTTCAACAACGGAGTTATGACACAAGTCTGTACATTTCCTATACAGTTCCTTAATGTCAGGATGAACGCTTTCCGAAATATGATGTAACAATTAATTTTGTTCCTTTAATATCATTTAGCTCTTGGAACTTACAAACTTATTTTGCAATCTTTAATAAAACAAAATTATTTTCTCTGTCTTTTTGAATGAGTGTTTAAGAAACGAAATTCAAAGATTAAAATTCACGCCTTGGCATGTAAACCTTCCTTCCAACTTCGAGGGTCTCTTCCTCAGTCCACGTGCTGCAGAAGTGATAGCATGAACATGTATATGAATACCCATTAGGTATGCATGAATACCCATTAGGTAAGCATGAATACTCATTAGCTGTGAATTTTTTTTTCATGATGAAAGCCAAAAATTTTTTGGGTGTGGCGTGAAATTTGATAGTTGTGATGTTTTGTGCTGTTAGTTTTTTCAACTCAACATAATGAAAAAAACAACATCTTGGGTCAAGAAGAAAAAAATAGTTGTTATTACTCTACTAATATTAATATTCTTTCTCTGAATCTGGAATGGATGTTATGAGAAATTTTGATCTGAATTTAAAGAACATTGAAAGAAAAGAAAAAGAAAGGTTCGAATAGAAAGAAAAGAAGAAAATGAAGAGGAACTGGGAGATTATTAGGAAAGAGCTGGGAACTACATGGATGAAGAGAGAGAGGTTGAACTGTGGAGGAATTAAATAATGAGTCCACTAAAACAGCTAGGCCAGAGTTATCGCCGAAGAGATGTTAATTGCAGTGGTGAGAGGAAAAGAGGAATACAAGTTAATAAGAGAACATGAAAGGGAGGTAAGGTAGGATGACTCAAAGTCGTCAGAACGTTTGTTTTTCTTTTGTTGTTTTTTTGTCCTTACCTTTCTGAGAAAGAGTATTCTTCATATTGGGCAACAGGCTTGGAGGCTCCTATTGAAGGGGATAGGAAATTAGCAGATGAACGTTATAAAACAATTAGTGGGCTTTATAAAGAATTCAAACAAAGCTTCAATATTAGGAAAGGCCATCATCAAGCCATGCTCATTGCTTGTACTATGTGTTTCTTTAAACTTCTATTTCGATTTGGCTTTAGATGTACTTTTTCATTTTCCTGTGTCCCAGTTTAAACAAATTCATATTTCTTTCAAAATTATACATCTTATTGATCCTGGTTTGAAACTTCAATTATACACCTAAATGTTATAATTGAAATATTGAAAATTGTGAGCGGGAAGAAAAATTTCTGGAAAAGTGTGTATTTTGCTCAGTTTTTAATCCAATAAAAGTCAGAAATTTATAGCATTCTATTAACCATCCTCAGCAAATGATAACTAATTATTTAAATGCTTGATTTTTTTCAGTAATTAAAAATGGAGTTCTGAAAGTGTTCACTAAACGATCTAATATGGTATTTACGAGATTCAATAATCCGTTCATTAATTCTTTCAAATTGCCAATCCCTTCATTTCAAGCCTTAACTTAATTTCCAAGTTAGTGAACATTTCTTGTCTAGCATAAGTCATAACTTTAATTGAAATAAATTAATAGATAACAAGGCTCCCCTACCACAAGTCTTTACTCAAAGAATCCCTTCAGTTCAAACTTTTGCTCACCAAACTTTCTGTGGTTATTCATAAATATAATGATATTTATTCCTTACACAGATTCCCTTTTTAATAGTTAGGATAAAGAAACACCACTTACTCCATCAATTCTAAACTCCATTTTAATATCCCTCTGTCAATCACTATTCAATTTGTGAGATTGTATTTTTAATTTTAACTTTTAAATTGTATTATTTTTTAATACTCCAGGGAGGGCAGGGGGGGTGTTAATCCTAGCACAATCAAAGAACTTTTTCATTTGTTTCCAAAAAGTTGAGAGCTTGCAATAAATGTTGTCCGAATAAAATCCTCCTTTGAACTTCTCTATTTCTAACAAGATACTGACAACTCTGACAATCTGTACAAGTTACCCTTCACAGGCCTCTAGAGTGCCTTAATATAAACTCCTGGGAAAGAATTAGATTTCGGAGAGACATTCCAGTAATTGGTATTTGAAGAATTCCTATCTACTTCAAGCTAGGATTTTATATCATACACATCATGAGAGATAACGCTGTTTATATCAACTCAATAATAGAGAGTAAAGAAAAAGTAGAAAGCAACATAGTAGAAGAAATAGAAAGATCAAAATTTCATCAGTTTAATCAAAAATGTTCTTTTAAAATGATGAAAGTCACATAAATAGGTCAGGTAAGGTTAATAGCAAACTGTTCAAAAGATTTTAAAAGATTTTATGGACGAAAAAAATTATATTGGGCAAGTTGATTATAATTGTACTGGGACATATATTTCTGATTGTCATAGCCCTTTCTTTTTTCTCTTTTATGAAAACCAACAACAAAAAACTTCACAAAGTTCAAATAACAACAGCCATATTTCAATAGATATTTTGAAAGGCATGACATTCGACAAAACCTGGCTAGTTTGTTTTGTAATTCCAACCATTTCCATTTTCACATTTTTTCATACAATTGTAAATATCAAATATCAGATAAACCATGGTAAAAAAAAACCAAAGATTCATCATCATAAGTATAAACCTTAGTTGTGAAACTTGTCATTTTTATATTTTCAGTTGTTGCTCCTTTGTGCCTTGTTTAAAGAGTGGACTAAATATCTGCTTCTTTCTCAAACAAAACTATGAATATCCCATTTCTAGGGCAAATTTATTACTTAAAACTGAGGAGCAAATTGTTTAAGCAAAAGAAAGTTTTAAAGTGAGCAGAATACCATAAGCAGAATTTTCAAGTTCCTTGTTTGTTGTTTCTATTCTTGTTCCAAATAACGACACAAACATCAAATTTCTGCAAAAGCCATCATCATCGGTAACGATAAGTCACGTATTTTGCATAATTTATAAGCAGTGAATCCGATGTGTTAAAATCTTATAAAAATTTCTCACAATGAACTCAACAACAAATTTTTAACATAAGATGTTACATTGAGGCAAACAATGAATTGTAGTTTCTGAGGGAAGGTAATTTAAATTCCTGCTATGTAACAAATGCACCGAAAAAAAGAATTTCTTTAAAAAATGAGGCAGAAAGTTAACTGCCTCTAGCTTCACAAGCTCACATATATTACAAAACTTGGGTAAAAACTTCCATTCTGCGATTTCAAAGTTCATAGACGAAACAAGGTAAGCCGTCTCCCTATTTACCTCGTATTTTCAAAGTTGCAACACAAACTGCTTCCCCGTAATCGTTTCCTGCTCGGCATTCGTAAACGCCTGCATCCTCGGGGATCACCTCTGGGATCGTGAGGGAGTATCTGGGATTCTCAGAGGCAATTTGATAAACACCTGGTTCCGCAGCGACTCCATTTTTGAACCAGCTGACGTTGGGTGCTGGTTCTCCGGTTATGACACCTTCAAACACCACCCTCTCCCCTTCATATACTTTCTTGTTTCCAAAGGGTTTGACGAAATGAGGGGCTACGCCTGGTGGCTGCGATACTGAAAATATGGATATTAGCAAACAGGGTATTAATATACATATCGATAATAACATGAAAATTCTACACATTTCTATGCACCTCAAAATAAAGCAGTTTTTTATCACTATCAAAATATTAAATTTCTGGTTCAAGCTTGGCAACAGATTGGACATACTGTCAAGATCTATTGCTTGAATTATTATAAATGAAAGGCTGCACAAAGACTTCCTGTTGACTTACTATTGACTTACTATTGTCTTACTGTTGACTTACTATCGACTTACTATTGACACATCTTGCATCATGTCTGACTAAGGTATGAAAAGAGACTGACTCATCGTCAATAGATGACTGAAAGAAGGCAACAGACTGAATTAGCTCTCAATTCCAACTGAAGAGGGCAACATACTGACTTTACTGTCAACATACATGGCTTGAATTCTGACTTAAATAAGGCAACATACTGACTTTACTGTCAACAGACATGGCTTGTAGTCTGACTGACTTTACTGTCACCACACATGGTTTGAATTCTGACATAATGAAGGCAACAGACTGACTTTACTGTCAACACACAAGGCTTGAATTCTGACTGAAATAAGGCAACAGACTGACTTTATTGTCAACACACATGGCTTGAATTCTGACTGAAATAAGGCAACAGACTGACTTTACTGTCAACACACATGGCTTGAATTCTGACTGAAATAAGGCAACAGACTGACTTTACTGTCAACAGACATGGCTTGTAGTCTGACTGACTTTACTGTCACCACACATGGTTTGAATTCTGACATAATGAAGGCAACAGACTGACTTTACTGTCAACACACAAGGCTTGAATTCTGACTGAAATAAGGCAACAGACTGACTTTACTGTCAACACACATGGCTTGAATTCTGACTGAAATAAGGCAACAGACTGACTTTTCTGTCAACAGACATGGCTTAAATTCTGACTGAAAGAAGGCAACAGACTGACTTTACTGTCAACATACATGGCTTGAATTCTGACTGAAGGAGAGCAACAGACTGACATTACTGTCAACATACATGGCTTGAATTCTGACTGAAGGAGGGCAACAGATTAACTTACTGTCAACATACATGGCTTGAATTCTGACTGAAGGAGGGCAACAGATTAACTTACTGTCAACATGTAATCGGACAACAAACGTTGCATCTCCTACTCGTGTCTTGACCAGTGTAGAGTATTCTCCGCTGTCATCTGCTTTGGCCTCGTTGATCAGAAGTGATGTCTTGTGATCTGTTGTTGTGATCTGAAAACAAAAGCAAACAACCAAAATATCAGAAAAGAGAATTTAACCAGAAAACTTGTCGGATTTGCCCAATGTTGAGTTAATACACATTTAACTTAAGTGGCTGTCAATTCTTTCATCTAGTACTATTAAAAAGAGAGGTTGCATATTTGCTAAGAGTTGATACAAGCAAAACTGATGGGTAGCGTCCCTTTTGTTCTATAAACAGTTTTATCATAAGTATAATTAGAAATTTCAAACTTTTCAAACGAGAATAAGCTAAAACAAGCCGAAGGGGATTTCTCAATCATGTAGAGCTCAAGCAACTGATGACCTGGTCAGTCAGTATAATTCTATTTTGTTTCCATGGTTACTCTATGGCAAAGAATTCCTGGAATCCGCAAATTAAAAGGATATGCCCTTTGCACGTCTATGAAAATCCCCTTAAACCCTCCTCCACTGTTTTCCCTCACCCTGTATGGTGCATTTGTAAAGAAACCCCAAACAGAACACCATTTAAAGTATTTATCTACATTTAATCTGCACAACATTCACTCAAATCACTCCTTCCAACTTTTCCTTGACGTAACCAACCACCCCTGCGAGATTTCAACCCTACTGTTGCTATGGTGACAAATCTCTGTACCTGATATCTACTGCTTCCAATGAGTTTGATGCCATCTTTGAACCAAATGACCTCTTGACCTGTTTCGCCTCTGATGTTGAATGAGATTTCCACCTTTTCTCCTGGTCTCACCTTGAGATCACGAGGGGCCTGCGTAAGGGCGTGCCGGTCTGAATGACGTCTGAAAGCTGGGAAAGGCCAATGATGTACAGGGAAAGAATTAGATCCATTCCTTGCATATCATTAGAGCCATTTCAAAGTTATCATGTTACTAGTAAGAAGCTCACATTGTTTGTGTACACGCAGACCTCATCATTCAATATGAAGAGATATTATGGAACTTCATGACAATTTACCAGATGACTAATATTTACAGACAGTTAACAAAGCACAATGCATAAAACTTCTGCCAATAAATAGCACAAAAAAAAAATGGAAATCTTCCTTCAGAGCATTTCTACAAATGAATGAAGTACTCAAGCCTGGTACTACATGAAATCCAATCAAATAAAGAACGAAAATCAAGAACAAAATTTAACCGTCTACACAAAGATCTTAACGCAGTTTCCTGTGAAATACAAAGTGACAAGTTGATACGTACATCTCAGTGCCAGAATTGCTGATGACACTGACATGCCGTATGGGTTGGTTAGGGAGACCTTGTAGTTGCCTGCATCCTCTGGTCTAAAGTTGATGACCAATAGACTGCAAATATCTCCATCTTTGAGAGTCCGGATTCTGGCAGATTCTACCAAAGGTCTGTCATCCTTTGTCCATTTAACCTGAACCAAGTATCAAACAAAGGACATGTTTCAAACTCTTGAAGGAAAGCAAGGATTTCATTATCAAAGAATGACAATTTCTTTCTCATTTGGAAAGATGGCTCGATTGTCAGAATGTTAGGTAGGCATGGCTATATGCTTTATCAGAATTTACAATAATCTACAGTCTAAACCATACACAAATTGAGAGGGTTTTCTTTTTTATTGACTTACAAAATCCTACATAATTATACAAATGTCGTCAGGATCTGCCTTGTTTTACTATGTTGTTAGAATAAAATACTTTCCCTCAATAGATGAAGAACAAACAAATCTACCTATGTTAACATATTGAAATTTCTCCCAAACGTGCAGTAATGAATGTAAGTATGTGTGTTCAAACTGTACTCTGTTGATTGACAGAACTTTACAAGTACTTCTGACAATGTCAATACTGCATAAGCAAACCCCTTTGTACCCCTACTCCTACCCCTCCAATCCCATCCCCTTCCACTCCCCTCTATAAACATTCTTTCATCTTCAGGGGTTTGACGAAATGAGCGGCTACACTTTAGTGGCTCTGATACTGGAAACAGAAGAGTAAACCATGTTAAATATACAGATGACATATGCTATCAATATTCTACACATGGAGTGGCAGCACATTAAATACATATTCAGTGAAATAACTAACCTCTGGGTCAGGAGTTCCCACAATCCTGCATTCCAGTCTCAACGTTGCCCCTTCTTCGATTTCTCTGTTGTCAAGAGGTTGCAAAAAGTCAGGTGGTATCCTCTCTGTTTCAGAAAAGAGAAGATAATTAACACATCCCATTAAGTAAAGGAGATATTCTCTTAATGGGAATCAATTAGGGGACATGTAAGAGAGTGTGTTTCTTCTTGGCCAATCAGAAAGTGCCTCATGTTTATTCAGTAGGTAAGGTCATGCCTTCTGCTGTTTGATCATTCCTTCAAGTGGCATAAAGAGATCAAAGGTCTCATTAGCAATCTTGATCTGCGTAGGGTCAGTTGTATAACCAAAGTTCTGCTGTACATTTTAGATGTTCCTTATGCCAGGTTGTGGCAGCCTGTACTACCCATACTGATACTGTGTGACCTTTAATTGTAAACAAATTTGCATGAGGATTAAGAGATACCAAAGAGGTACATTTTAACTTTTACGGTTAACGGAGTATTAAATGTAAAATGTGTAATTGTAGAAACTATTTGAGTTGCGTCTTTGAGGTTTGCGTTGCATTTTCTAGTCTTTATGTGATACTTTGTATGTTTTGTACTGCTTGCGATTTATCAAATATTTTGTGATATATTTTGTACGTTTATTGAGAATTTATATATATATATTTTTTGTAGTTTTGAATAGATTGAATAGATGTAAATATCCAGTCGAAGCCTTGGTGTCTACTTGTCTATGTCTCTATACAAACGGCTCTAGGACATACTAATACAGTACGATCCACTAAATTACTAGACATATAGGACATCTTGGCTTGCAGTTACTGGCACTGTTACTACAATCACTTCTGACTGACAGGACAGTAATCTTAGGGTCTTACCAGTGACGCTGACCCGACACTCTGATGTGATGGTGCCCTGTTCGGTGCTAGCGATCATCTTGTACATCCCAGAGTCCTCTGGTGTTGGCTTGTGTATGACTAAGAAGTACTCCTGTCCGACCTGTTCATAGACTGACCGTACACTCTTTGGGATCACAATACCATTGCGGTACCACGTCACCTGGGGGTCAAGAAAATCAATTTATTATGAAAGGTTTTCTTGGCGTAATTTGAGACCTTGTGGGATGCAAGAGCATGTAAATATTTTAAATATTACTTTAAGTGTTTAATAATATATTTTTCCTTTTCTTTTTTAATAGTTTGTCAACAAATTTAAAATCTGCTTGTGTTAGTTTATTCTACATTTCAGAATGTGTTCTGCTGATATGGATAAAGCTCTGAAATATTTTTCAAAGATAAAACATTATGGAAGTGATGGTTATAAACCACCATAACATAAACCACCATAAGATGCTTGATACAAAGTTTGATGATAAAAGAGAAAGAAGCAACAATATTACCTTTGCAGTTGGTGGTCCATCTATTTTCACTCTCAGCTTAATCTGAGATATTTCTGTCACTGTCTCCTGGTCAGTGAATTCCTCAATTCTGATTGGTGGATTCTGATACCTGGGTGGAGCTGCCTGAGTGTACAGAGTCTGTTGTGACACTGCCCTTCTACAAAGTAGAAAAGAGAGTTAATAATGATTTCTTTTTTTTCTTTGAATTACTCAGATGATTCAAAACTGTCAACATTACTCATACCATCTTTACTTACTTTATTTATAAACAGCATCATAAACATTGGAACATAAACATTGGTGGTGTTTTGAATTTTATTCAAGTGTAGTTTTCTCTACTTGAACTGGAATATCTGAACATGGACTACCCTTTGTTTTTCAAATAAATAAACAAATAATCATATTTGATTTATATAGCACTTTATACCAGCGATAGGTTTCAAAGTGCTTTACAGACGTTATATTATCCCTGGTCAATGATAACCTGTCCCCGAGACAATCCCTCCAGTCGGCTGCAGTTTTTTACTGTGCCCAATGACAAGTTACCTCACAGGTACCCATTTAACCCCTGGGTGGAGAGAGGCGATTGAGATAGAGCATCTTGCCCAAGGACAAACGTAATGAACTAGGCAAATACAAGCTTTGCTCCCCCCCCCTCCCCACCCCAACATCCTTCCTCCTTTCACAAAAGTTGTTAAACATCTCACATTTGTGGTTCTGTGACATGGATGGTGATAAATGCCGTCTCTACGCCCCGTTCGTTTTCTGCCACGACCTTGTAGCGACCAGACATGGAAGGATGTGGATTCTTGAGGGAAAGGATATAGGCACCCTCTCTTCTGATGATCTGAAAACAACAAATTCATAAAAATTAATAATATGGCTGAATTTGTTTTATCTGAGATATATTTACCTGTAGAAAAAAATGTGTAAAATATAGGTGAAGGCTTAGATGTATTTGTTTACAATCCAACTGTATTTGATTTTCTTTGTTTTTCATTTATTTACAGCTTGTCATAAATATGAAATTTATGTCCTTTTTTTCCAAGGTTAAATTTGGTTGAAGGAACAACTTTTATGTGAAAAATGACAATTACAGCTTCAGTATTACAATCATGTAATGAAAAGTTACTGTTTCAACTCTCACCAACCCCCCTCCCTCACTCTGTGCCCCATGCCCCACTCCATGCCCCACTCCATGCCCCCCTCCGTGCCCTATGCCCCACTCCATGCCCCACTCCATTCCCCCAAGAAAAGAGAACATACCTGAATATCCTCTGTTTCTTGCAGGATTTCTTCATCTTTGTAGAAGGTTACCCGAGGTTTTGGGGTACCATTGATTTTAAATTCTAGATCCACCGGTTCACCGGCCTGTATCTGTACCTCCTGCGTCTCAGTGGCGGTGATGGATGGAGCCATGGGAAACGGGATTTCATCCTCTTGAACTGGAGGAATTAGCGGAAATATTTTACGTTATGAGGTGGAAAGTGACTGAACATTCTATTTTATTGCAGATGGTTATGATTTGAAGTTTCAATTACAAATAAATTTTTTGATTTGAAAGAACTGCAAAAGAATGGATTTTTGGTCAAATTTGCCAGATTTGATGGTATCATACTTGACGGTTGAAGAAAACATACGGGGACCTGTTACTATAGTAACACTACATCAGACATCATGAAATAAGGCAAAAACTTCGAAAGGTTTGAAAATGAACAAAATACATCACATTTAATTATGAAGAGTACAAAGGTTTTTACTGGTAAGTAGTTTGTAACGCTTCTTAAAAATAGGAGCAACAAGGTGGCTGTAATCTCACAGATCTGTTAGACTAACCATGAGTTCTAATCTGATTATATAAGAATATTACATGACTTTGGTGTGTCTTGTCAAAAGGTTATGTTCTAATTAAAGCAATCTACAGTTTAAAGCCTTACCTATCACTTTGATCCTAGCATTTGAATGAGCCTGGCCTGCTGGATTGGTGGCAGTCACCATATATCTCCCCTCGTCTTCAGGGAATGCCTGAGAAATTCGGAGTGTGACCTGACCTCGCTCAGAGGTCATTTCGTAGGGTGGTTCATTCTTCAGTGGGACGCCGTCCTTCGACCATGTGATATGTGCTGATGGGATAGATGACACTGACCCCCTGAGAGTCACAGAGCCACCCTCTTGAACCGTTTGGTCTGCGATGGGTACGCTAAATCGTGGTTTGATCTGAGTCCTATCAGGGCTGTAAATATAATATTAATATTTAATATTTGATTTTTTATATAGCCCTATACACCAGTGATAGGTCTCAAAGCGCTTTACAGACGTTATATTACCCCTGGTCAATGATAACCTGTCAGAGACAATCCCTCCAGTCGGCAGCAGTTACATACTGCGCCCAATGACAAGTTATCTCACAGGTACCCATTTAACCCCTGGGTGGAGAGAGGCAAGTGAGATAAAGCATCTTGCCCAAGGACACAACGTAATGAACTAGGCAGGAATCGAACCAGCAATCCTTGGATCACGAGTCCAACGCCTTAGCTAATTGGCCACCACGCTCTCTATGACACTGAAATATACCATGAAAATATTATCAAAAGTTTTAACTGAATAATCCTGACTACTTTTTTTCCTTCTTTTTTTCGAGGACACTGTAACAAAGTCAGCTTTACAAATAACCAATTAGACTTGGGGTACAAATATTAAACTTTGCTTCACAAGTGGTCAGTCATCTTACGCCACCACCCATTCTTCACCAATCTGAATGGCTCTTTACTACCTCCAAAGTTGGATTTAATGTCTTAATCCTCAAAGCATCTACTGACTATCATCCAATCACATTTAAAGTAACAATTATGTGATTCACTATGAACACCATTCTTCTCCAATAGAAATGTTCTAATGTACAGTCGGTAAGTTGTATTGGAATGATGAAAACAACTAGTCTAGTTTTCATATGCAACCCTACTTCTACCCACTATAAAAGCACTGCAAACTCACCAATACAATGTTGTTTTGTACAACTGTTTTTGAGGTATTCAAGCTGTTTATGAAATGCAATTTAACCAGACTCTTGTTTAACAAGAAAAACTGTAAAGAAAGTTAGAAAACTCTCTGACTTACACATCAATGTGAAGGGAACTGGACTGATTTCCTTTGTCATTCTCTGCTACTACTGTGTACTTTCCAGCCCTGTCTGGTGTTGCCTTCTTGATGTGTAGTCGATAGATCGTCTCCTCAACTCTTGTGATCTATGATGGATGAAAAGGAAGGAATTCACACATTTTGTCAATAATTAACACTTATCAAACAACCACATTGTCCTCCTTTGTAATTTTATGCATGCTACTCATATTGTGTCCATACTACTTGTACATACTACTAATATTCTGTCCCATAATACATTGGTACATGCTATCCATATTGTGTCCTATACTAAGCAGTGCCTGTTATTTATTTGGGCCAGATACTAATTGTACCTAGTAGACACATAATGCAAAGTACTAATTTCTGCTAAGTACTCATATTGTGCTCCATACAAAGTAGTACCTGTTAATCATGTTGTGCCAGATAATCATATGTACCTAATAGTCACATTATGCCCAGTACTAATTTCTGCTAAGTACTCACATTGTGCTCCGTACTAAGTAGTGCCTGTTATTCACATTGTGCCAGATACTAATTTGTACCTAGTATTCATATTAATTCATGCCTGCTACTCCACCTATTGCAACATTTTGTAGTCATTTTATGAATCTTGCTCACTGCCCCTTCCTGTGCCCTGTTACTAACCTGCACTTCTTGAGATGATTTCAGCTCCTTATCATTGTGGTAGAACTTCACCCTAGGGTGGGGAGTACCAGTGACTTGGAACTCCATGTCTATCGGTTGTCCTACTGGAACCTCCATCCTCTCTTTCTGTTTCTTAGATGCTGTGATCTTGGGAGGCACTCCAGGGACTACAGGTTAGAATGCAAAAACCAGCCACATCAAAGCCAAAGTAAGAAATATTCTTATGATAATACCATAATACCATCTATTTTCCTGACAATATTTTTATTATTATTTTTTCAGCTCACTCTGTCATAATAACTGCCTTTCACACACAACTTACATTTTTCTTTCTTCTCTCAATCCCTTGTCTACTAATCCCCTTACATCTATCTCTTTGTGTTCACCATGCTCATTAACCTGTCTGTATTCTGTGCATGTTTTTGTCCCTTCTGTTACCGTTACTTGTCATTTAGCCTCTAAAGAAGATCCTGCTAGGATCGAAACGTCAGGCCAACTTACTTTTACACATTCATTTACACAGGCTCTCTAGTAGATAAGCAGTTTGCTAACAGTTTTATTTTATTTTGATTTTTCTTGCAGTGCAAATAAAAAGAAAAAATTTGTGTCCCCAATTAATGTCATAAAATCATAAAAAAAATTCACCTTGAATTGTAATTCTACAAGTGGTCTGATCGGAGCCGACTTCATTGGATGCTCGGACGCTGTAGACACCGCTGTCCTCTACCGTGGTCTCCATCATCCTCAGAATGACCTCACCGTTAACATACCTCATCCGGTGAGGATGCCTGTCAACAATCTCTCTTCCATCCTTCGTCCATACTAACTCTGGCTCGGAGGGAGCTGAGAGTTGACATTTAAGCACCATTTGTTTGCCGAGCTTGATGGTCTGGTCGACTAACGGAGATGTGAATCGAGGCGGTCGCCTATCGGGACTGGAGGAGAGAGAGGATATCAAAGAAACTCATTATAATGTTGTGCCCATCTCAAATTTGTGCTGATCTACTAATTGATAAGCTTTAATATTTAGCCTAAAAGATTACATTTAGGACAAGTAAATGTTTGGTGACATTAGTATCACATCCATTTTTAATTTATGGGCTGGGGAAGGATTTCAAGATAAATGGACTTATTGGAGGTACTTCTTGAGCTTTAATTATATTTGTTAACAATTTCTTGTTCAATATTCTGTAATCATTTTCATTTTTCATATTTTTTTTTAATGAAACAATATCTTTTATCTACTAACAACAGAGAGGTAGGCAAAATGTTCAGGATGACATAAACATGCTAAAATAAAGCATTTTTCCACTTTTTCACTCATTAATATTACATTCTACCTGTTCCTTCCCGAAACATGTATCAATAATTTTGTGCTTTGTGTAAAATGAAAAAGGCAGAAGTCAGCTGTGAGCTAAACTACATTTAACTGTCTCATTATCAACGTCAACACCTTAACCGGTAGTGCTAATTCTTTGTGTCTATAAATCACTCTCACTAAATGAACAGCCTAAATTAATGTTGGACATCAGGTTAAAGGTTAAATTTTAAAATCTGGAAAATATCAGTTACTTAAATTAGTAATAATTAATTGATATACTTACACAGCAATGTAAACAGAGCTGGTCTCTTGGCCTCCTGCGTTTTCTGCCACTAGTGTGTACTGTCCGGCAGTCTTAGGTGAGGCTTTCTTTATTCGGACTCTGTAAACAGTCTCACTGATTTTTTCTGTCACTTTTTCAATCTAAGAAAAGGAAGATAGCAGGTAACAATCATTCCTTTGTTGCTTTTGACATATATGTTAGATCCTCAAATATTGCAGAATAAAAAGCAAATGCTTGCAAACAAATCTTGTCTAAATATAGCCTTTCTCCCACTGGCCCTTATCAAATATTATTGGTCGAACTAGTCTACGTTGTACCAAACGAATTAGATCTTACTTTCGTCTTTGTTACAAGAGTTTCTGCTTTACTTTCAATGAAATATCTGTACTTTTACATACCATTTCATTCCTTTTGAAATGTAAGAAAATGCGTTGATCTTCAGAGAAGGTAGTTCATGTTCCTAATATTTACACACTGCTGCTTATCAGATCACATAATCGTTTCGAAACATGATTGATTGCTGACGAAGAATACAAACCTGGACATCTTCTGATGATCTCAAGTCTCTACCGTCGTGGTAGAACTTAACACTCGGCTGTGGTGTTCCGGTCACGTTGAAGTCCAGATCCACTGATTCTCCGAGTGGTACCTCGATTTGCTCTGGCAAGGCAGGAATGATCTTTGGTCGGAAGACTGGTGTTACTAATTAATAAAAGAAAGAGCGATATTTTGGAAAATTTTGGAAAATCTAAACAAACTTCTAATGAGGTTAATCCGACTGTCATAGCCACCCCAGCACCTGGCCTTGCCATCCTCCCTCCCCCAACCCCACCCCTCCCAAAGAAATAGAGTTCTTAAACTATTCCTTAAACAAAGATAAATGTTGTACACATTAGCAATAGTACCCATTCCAATTATCTCCCATCACCTCCCTCCACCCCCCCCCCAACAAAGCTTTCCACCCTTCCCTCCTCCAGCAGGAGTGGGTGATAGGTACAAAAGACATGGTTGGAGGACCTACCATGTCAAAGGTGACCTCAACTTTTGATCTATCAAAAAAGTTGAAGTCTATACCTTCAAAACCCACATTCACCAGACATTTGAAAAAGGAATTTATTAACTCGTACTAGTATTATATAATCTATTCACGTATCCATCTCAGCATCATTAGGTTATTATTACTGTATTATTAATCCTTATGTATATACTGTATTATTTATATTTGTAAAAAAAAATCTTTTCTTCCAGGGAGTCTCCTACTTTGTTAAGTCTTTTAAAGACTTTATGGGAGACTTCCTTTCCCATTGTACACAATTGGCGATAAAGTAAATAAATGAATTAAACTCTTATCATTAAATGTTCACTAAGTACACTAACCTTCAATGTGGACTTTACAACTGGTGGTATCTTTACCCTGGGGATTCTGAGCTCTGCAAGAGTATGTCCCTGCATCTGTCTTTTTACTCTCCTGTATTCTCAGTAAACTGTCCCCATCCTCTCCCTGAATACTGTAAGGATGTTCATTTCTCAAGGGTCTGTTATCCTTATACCAGTCCAGGGTGGGGGTCGGCTGGCCGATGGCGGAGCAGTTCAAGTTGATGGGGCTCCCTTGCGGAACTGATAATCTGGGTTCGAGTCCAACTGTAAACCTAGGTGGTATCTTCAACGCTATAAAGTGGATGAAAAATATCATAAATTTGAGAACATTTAGGAACTGCTTTGAACAACAAACACTTTGTAAAACTTCCCAAGATATCATCCCTCTTGTCATCTTCTTATGAGTTTTAACCATTACAATTAAAAAAAAATCCAGCTCTTCCAACAGTGATCCCCTGAGTTGACAATCATCGAGTAAAACTGTCACCACAACCTTAAAAATAGTATTTATCACTTCTGATTATAATGTACATTACAGTGAGTGGCAAGAAGGTTGTCTTTTCAACTATAATCACTTTCAAAAGTGATTCCAATACAGTTTAAAACATCTTATGTTATCATCTACAGAGAGAATTCGATTTTGATAAAGTAATAACATTTGTAGTCTCTCTTTGACCAAACTTATGTCAGAAGTATATATATATATATATAACCGTGTTCATCCAGTAAATTGGGTTAAAGTTTTTTTTTCTTTGCAAGGGGGGGGGGGGCATCATGGGCTTCAATTATATGGCATAGTTGTAAAAAGACTTAATTTTAACACATGAATGATGCAATGGTGATTCCTGAATTTTGGAAATATTTTCACTTTTAATACTTTCTTATATAAACACCTTGTTACCTTAATGCTACCACCCTAACCCCCTTGTCATACCTGATACTACAACCCTAGATCTGGAGACATCCTCCCCTACTGGGTTGACAGCGCGACACTGGTAGATACCCTGGTCCTCTTCAAAGCTTTCGGGTATTTTAAGTGCTGCTTCACCATTCTTGAAGGTCATTTGGAATGGTGGCTCATTGGTTAACGGTTTGTCGTCTTTGTACCATGCTGGCGTTGGAGCTGGGTGTCCTGTGAACCTACAGGCAAGCTCTATAGGACTTCCCACCGGTACATTGACCTCTGGCTTCAGCTGGGCAGTAAATCGAGGCTTTGTAGATGGTTTCTTGGGTGCTGTACATCGTAACAAGAATAGACACACACAATGATTTATTATTAAAAAGTCATCTAGAAGGGCATAACTAATTACTGGCTGGGGTAGACATTGGGACCCTGCTAGTCCTATATGTAGCAACTGGGCCATTGACACGTTGGGGAACGGGTAATGTCAAGCTAAAAATTGTCTTTGACCTTGATCAGGCAACGATAGGAAAGCTCAATTACATTGAAACATGGTCAAGGCAAAAGTATTCCATTCCCACCAGTACACTAAAAATGATTGTAAAATTTGATCTCAATAAAGACCCAAACTACCCTGCAAACAGCCACTTATCAACAGATATGGTGATGCAGGGTAATTCCTCTGCCATGGCCCCCCTCAAACCACCCCCTTCCCCCATCCTCTCTCTCTCTCACTGTCTCTCACTCTCTCTTCATACCTAGTTGTTCAATTTGACCAGATGTAGAATCCTTCCCATGAACATTGGTGGCCTGGCAAGAATAAACGCCTTCATCTTTTTTATTGAATTCGGGCAGCTCCAAGATTGCTTCTCCGTCTTCAAATGACATTTGGTACGGTGGTTCGTTCCTGATCTGCATGCCGTCTTTGAACCATGTGATGAAAGGTGTAGGGTGGCCGACTACGTGGCACTGAAGGAACAGTGGTTCACCCTTTGGTAGGCTGATCTGTGGCTGAAGTCTGGTTACAAAGTTTGGTTTTGATGGGACTATGAAAGACAAACATATAGAAACTTGTCATGCACGAATCCATCAATCAATCAATCACAAGAAATATTAAACAAAATATGAAGTTCCAATGAGATACTTTAATAGAGGTGGACCAGATTAAAATGATGATGAATGTAATTCCCTGTGCCCACAGTATTCACCTCAATACCTAAACCCTACAAACCGTTAACACAGCTTATCCAAGATCCTAAATTAGTCAACTACACCCTCCCTAATCCATACCCCTTTATCCAAGAGGTTATATGAAGTAAGTCAAAGCCCATTTCTGTGGACAGAAACACTTTGTTAGCTAACCAAACATAAATATTTCTTCTTGCAAATGAACTAACATTAGAGAAAATTAAATGAACTTACCCAGAAAACTCTACAAATAGAAATAATTTATCTTTTAAGAAATATGTTTAAGAAGAGAAGAAACATGATAAGCATTTCTAACTTTATGCCACTCTAAGCTTGATTCCATCAAATCTAGCAGGGGATTATGCAAAAGCTAATACTTACAATTCCAGTTACCCTTCAAGCTTTAAAACATTATACACTATGCCTGCCCATATCTTTTGGCATAATTTTTTTTTCTCAAGCACAAGGATATTTCATCATTAGTAGCTACAAGGTGCTGAAGTTTGGTAGCAATTCCTCTTTTCTTGAATGAGGTTCAAAGCAGTTGTTTTCTTTCAACAATATTTCCATACCATGGAAGGTATACCTGAGAACTCTTATTTTATAGTTGATGATCTACAGGTTAATTTCAGTCACGTAATGGACAAAAGGACAAGCATGGTGGTAGGATGGATTAGTATTTCTTTCAATTTTTTTTCTATTCAAAAGCAGAGATATTTATTAAGTGAGTCATCTGTTGGTTGGTTGGTTGGTGATAGAGAGGCAGATGTTATGCAGTAAGATGATGAATAATTCTAGGGATACCTGCAATGTTGACATTACAGCTGGATGATTCATTTCCGTGAGGATTCGTAGCTAAACATGAATACATCCCTGCGTCTGCCTTGGTACATCTGGGGATCTTGAGGGTCGCTTCACCATCCCGGTAGCTGACCTGTGCCTTTGGTTCATTCCTAATGGGGGTACCATTTCTGTACCATGTGATCTGAGGTGGAGGATGGGCTGTGACTTTGCATGAGAGTACCAATGGTTCATCCACGGGTACAGTGACCTGTGGTTCTAGACCCTCTGCGAAATGAGGCTTGCTGGGTGGTAACTCTGGTTCTAGATGATTGAATGATATGATGGCAGATGGCAATTTACAGGTACAAAAAGCAACGAAGCAGTGATTGATTGCATGAGGTTGTGAAAAGCACTTTGCACAATTTAAGCAGAATTGGAGAGACTGGCAATGTATTTTGGATTCCTTTCACTCCTTTGTAAGAAATGCTCTTGTAAGTAGAAGAAACCAGCCATCTCAAGGTGATTTTAAGGACATTTTGTTTTTTTCCACTATCACTATCAAAACTGAATTATTCAGTTATTTAAGCCAGACTACAGAAAGCTTGGTCAAAACCACTCTAGAGAAGATTGAAAAGAAAGAAAGCTAACTTGTAAAAGCTGACAGGTGAAGAAATATAGAGAAGCCTTTGAGAAATAACAGCACTAGCCACTCAGTGGAATTACATTAAATACAGCATGGCACCTACCAGCCACCGTTAAGTGACACTCTGTCACATCTTGGCCCATGTCATTGGTTGCTCTGCATGCGTAGGTTCCCTCATCGTCTGCTTGGCACTCCGGTATCCTTAACTTGGCTTCGTTGTTCCTGCACGTCATCTCGTATGGATATTCATTCCGTATCGGGACGTTGTCTTTCATCCATGTGATCTTGGGAGGTGGGTAGGCATTGACCTTACAACTGAGGTCAGCAGATTCACCCTGTGGTACTGTCAATGACGGTTCCATCTTCACAGAGAAGAAAGGCTTGGTCTTTGGTGGTTCAGGAGCTAAACAAAATAAACAACAACAAAATTAATAGGACATCCAAAACATCTGCCACCAGATAATTTCGTCCAAACTTAAATTTATCAGATGGAGTTCCGGACAAACAACACTCAGATGATATATGGTACGTACCTGCACATGAAACATTGCAGTTTGTGGTATCCTGACCAGATGGGTTACTAGCAACACAAGAGTACACCCCACCATCATCTTCCCTTGTTTGGGGTACCCTCAGGCACCCTTCACCATTCCTAAAGCTGATCTCATTGCTAGGTTCATTTTTCAGCGACACACCATCCTTGTACCATGTGATCTTCGGCACAGGATACCCATCGACTTTAGTTTTCAGAACCAGAGGTTCACCGTGTGGCAGTTGGTTCTGAGGTGGTAGACGTGTCGTAAATCGTGGTTTCGATGGCGGTGGCTCGGGAGCTGTGAATAATTGAAAGATAATTCTATGAACAATATGTAGTATTAAAGTTTGTACAAATTTATCGCTTCATCGATTGCAGATTTGATATGTTGCAAACTGTTGAATTGAAAAGAATATAAACGAGAATTTAATAATACAAAAATAACCATACAACAAAATTTAACAGTGAAAGTGAAGGATTAACAATAATAATGAGTGTGAAAACTGACAAGAAAAGAGCTACATGAAAAGAAACATGAAAAGATCAAAAGAGTAAGCTTCAAATAGTCCATCATGACAGCAGCTATTCACCCTTTTAAGGAAGAAGGTCATTGACAAGACCAGAATGACCCTTCAGGCCAACATATCATCGAGAAACCTAAAATGACCAACAGGATCAACCACAAGGCACAAAAGATTTATTTTTATTTTCAATAAAACAAATCCCACCTGAGATGGTAACATTGGCACTGGTGGAATCCTGCCCGGATGGATTGGTAGCAAGACATGCATACACCCCACCATCATCTTGTTCTGACTTGGGTAGATGCAGGCTAACTGCACCACTTTTATTTGCCAACTGAAAGTCCGGTCCACTCTTAAGGGGGGTACCATCCTTGTACCAAGTGATCCTGGGAGGTGGGTAACCTGACACTTTAGCAGATAGATCTAGGTTGTCACCATTTCTCAGGGACAACTCCGGTACCAGTTTTGAGGTGAAATTTGGTTTTGACGGGGGTGGTTCCGGTGCTAAATAATGTGATTGAAAGGAAAGTGAACTGAAAAAGGTGTGGTAAAGGTAAGAGTGTAATGAACATAAAGATGTAGTATGTAGTGCTATCATGCAAAGTGTTGGTATAAAAAAAAACAATGGTACCGCTGTAAACCTTATTTGAAAAGAGTCTTTTGACCAGCAACAGAGTCAAAACTGTGACATCACAAATACAGGTTCACTCACACAAGGACACCATCCTTGCAACAAGTTGTACAGGGTTGCTTTACCAACTGAGCTACTCACACATTGGTTTCCTACTAAGTAGGTTTTTTGTTTTGTTCATTAAAAAATCTAAGAGAAATAATCGTCTTTCTGATTAATCATTACAAATGAAGTCTTAAATCACAAGACTTGAAACAACTCTAAACAGTTGTCTGCTGTTGAACTGCTGTCCTAGAAGGCAGCAGTTCAGAGAAATGATAATGCAATAAACATCTCAACAAATATATCTGCATTAAATCCTACAGGCAAAACAAAAGCCAAAAGTACAGACAGTCCTACATAAATGGCCTCACAATTGATCATCTCTACATGTTGAAAGTCACCCAGTATCGTACACATGACTTGCCTTTATTTAACCCTTTACAACAGTCCAAAAGAATCCAACCAACAATTCTCAGATCTATTTATTTTTCTATTTCATTGCTACAGACCACTTTTTCCTATTATAGAATGGGGTTGTGAGTAACACCTGACCCATTCTATATCAGGAGTGCACAGAAACCTCTGCGAATCGGTTTATTTGTGGAGGTTTAATACATAGTAGCTAACAAGGTTGAATACACAGTAGCTAACAAGGTTTAATAAATAGTTGCTAACGAGGTTTAATCCATAGTAGCTAATGAGCTTTAAAACATAGTAGCTAACGAGGTTTAATACATAGTAGCTAACGAGGTTTAATACATAGTAGCTAACGAGGTTTAATACATAGTAGCTAACGAGGTTTAATACATAGTAGCTAGCGAGGTTTAATACATAGTAGCTAACGAGGTTTAATACATAGTAGCTAACGAGGTTTAATACATAGTAGCTAACGAGGTTTAATACATAGTAACTAGCGAGGTTTAATACATAGTAGCTAACGAGGTTTAATACATAGTAGCTAACGAGATTTAATACATATTAGCTAACCATCAGCTGTTTGGTGGGTCAGATGATGACATTTACAAGATTTGCCTTTAATTGACAGAAACCAGATCCAAATCCCACTACACTTTTCTGACAGACTCAAATACAAAATGCTTGAGTAATATATTCTCTGTAGTAAGACACTTCCTTTCATCAAAATTATGTTAAATTGGTAAAGAGGATGAGTATTCATGGATAATTTTATAAGAGCAAATGAAAAACATAAAAACTGACTGGGAAATCGGCAAAGAAAGGTCTGTATAGGAATGAATTAAGTTGTGTGTAACAAATAATGATTTCCCTGTGAAAAACCCTTAAAATCTCATGTAAAATTATTAGATTATGTCTTTACACTAATATATCACTGTGATATGACGTACAAAGTGTCTTTAAGAAACACGAACCTGCTACTATGACGTTAGAGCTCTGTGATTCCTGTCCGGTTGGGTTAGATGCCAAACAAGAGTAAGCACCACTATCTTCCTCAGTAGCATCTGGTACCCTGAGGGTGGACTCTCCACCCTTTGTGGTGATCTCCACATTAGGGTTGTTCTTCAATGGTACTCCATCTTTGTACCAATTCAAGTTGGGTGGCGGGTACCCACCGACTTTGCATTTCAAGACTATGGGTTCACCGTGAGGTACAGCGAGCTCTGGTTCCAGTCTAGAGTTGAAATGAGGCTTTGACGGTGGAGGTTCAGTGGCTACAAAGAAAATTCAAAGAATAAAAGCACAAACTGTAAAACAAAATGCGGGAGAAAGTAATGACACTGATAAGAGAAAATACTGAATAAACAGGAAATGCCAAGACTGTTCTTCACCAGAATTAATTTATTCACTTTTCTTTTAGGTTTTGGCTGGGATGGCAGGGTTAGTGGAAGGGCAGGCAATTAGAGGATAGGGTAGAGGAACAGAAGGTAGGAGGCATCTAACCAAGATATGGATTTTTGCAAGGATTTCAAATTAAAAGAATTTTCTAAATAAAGTTTAACAAAACAAAACCTGTCCACTTTTTGTTTTGAACATAGAAGCTGCTGGGAAAGATGTACAAACTATTTCTACTATCCTCATTTACAGTTGTTCAAGTCAATCCAAATGCAATAAGCTTTTCCATAAAAATATGAATGTGGACTTGGCAAGACTTTGTTACACACCTGTGACAGCCAGGTTACAAGCTGTTTTGTCTTGTCCAGAGGGGTTAGCAGCCACACATGTGAATGTTCCACTGTCTGCCTCAGTGCTGGATGGTATCTGTAGGCAGTGCTCTCCACCCCGACTAGATATCTCATAGGGAGATTCATTCCTCAATGGAACACCATCCTTGTACCAAGCAGTCTTGGGAGGCGGGTAACCACCCACCTTACACTTCAACATGACAGGTTCTCCACTTAGGACTCCCAGTTCGGGTGAGAGGCGGGTCACGAACAGTGGCTTGGACGAGGGTGGTTCTAAAGCTGTGAAGTCAAATAATAGAAGGATGTAATATTTCTATTCAGCTGGTGAAATGTTCGGATTATAGTCATATATTGTAAGCTTAAGATTATTCCACAGACCACAAATGTTTCATGGACAAATGATGAAGTTGATGTTAGGATAGGTGATATTATACTGAGCAATGTGAAATGATTACCAGTTATATACCAGTATTGCCCATCTCTCTGTCATATACTTATACGGTGGATACTGTTCCAGCATATCAGTTCTAAGGATAGCAATCCATTGTAAATATTCCGGTTGGATTACTGTGCACAAATTAGTTGCCCTTTGAACCTTCAGAGAAACATTTTCATAAAATATCAACAGTTTTAGCACAGTAACAGGAGTTCAAAGTTTTCACAAAATGTTGGCATGTCAAAAGGTCCTAACAACCTAGACTCCAGAGTTCTGCCCTTAGCAACGGTCCACGTGGCAGAGTTTGTACTATTTTATGTAGTAATAGGAATTTAATTTCACCTACAGAGTTAACCACAAGACCACACATTATCTTGATAGTACTTTGAGAGTTTTGTTTACAACTGTTTAGTTGTACTACCAGAGACCTGCTATACTCTTCTATGTCCTTTCCTATGTTATAAACTATCACCATAAAATATCACTCAATTCTTCAACCAATCATGCAATAATCTCTTCAATCGCTTCAATTAAACTGTGGGCAACGAAAAACCATGTTGTTCGTTAGTAAAATGCACACACCTGCCACAGAAACGTTTGAGTTTGAGGACTCTTGTCCAGATGGGTTTGATGCCAGACAAGAGTATACGCCACTGTCATCCTCTGCCGTTTGAGGGACATGAAGGGTCGCTTCACCATTTTTGGTTTGTCCTATCACATACCGCGGTTCATTTTTCAAGGGTACACCGTCCTTGTACCATGTGACCTTTGGAGGTGGATACCCACTGACCTTACATTTGAGAAGCAGTGGCTCCTCTGGAGGAACTTTAAACTCGGGAGGTAGCTTAGAGGTGAAATGTGGTTTAGATGGTGGTGGTTCTGGTGCTATGAAAGATATATAAATGAAGGTATAATGGAAGGTATAAATGTAAAGGTTCATATGAATCTCAAGCAAAATGAAATTCATAATGAAAGGAAATATATAAATGAAAATAAATGAAATTGTCGAGATTAATATGACCGTATTAATGAGAGTGGAATACACAAAGTGAAGATGAATAAATGGAATGAAATAAAGAATGATTGAAACAGATTAAATATTCCGGAAATATGGCCGAAGTTTCAAATCCTGATGATAGTCTCATGTCATAAAGTCATGATATGAAATTCCTGTCTGGCAATCTTCTGGATATTCGATTAGCTCACATATAGATAGCTTCCTACACCTTGTGTTGCATACTAAACAGCAACACAATAAGGAGATACAAACACCTCGGACATAGCAATCTCTACATCATTAAATGAAGTATAACTTGTTAGCATCTCAAAATCCATTAGATATTCATTGAAAAGAAAAGGCTAGATACATGCCAAAGCTCATACACCATCTTCTACATGTACAAGATTTCCTGTAGGTCGTGTGCGGCTTTTTAACCTTTCGGTGTCACTACCTAAACATGGGAATAGTTTCAGCAGACTTTTGGGTTGTTACATTTAAGCTTGATGTCTAGCATTTTGACCTGTTATGTTTAAACTTGCAATCGCCTCCTACATCCCTAGTATTCAAACTTGTCTGCTTAATGACCCCAATTTTCACCTTCGTCATTTTGAGGCAGATGCTGTGTCTTTGGGAAGGGATTTATGATGGAGGTATCCCCTAGTTGGGAAGAAGTTAATGGTGGGGATATCCCCCTAGTTGGGAAGGGGTTTACGGTGTGGTATCCCCCTAGTTTATATGATTTACAGTGTTAAGTTGTAAACTGGTGTTCTATATTTGAACTTATGTTCAACGTTATTCTAACTTCTTTTATTATTACTTTTACACATTCTTTTATTATTCAACACTTATAGGCAATTTCTTTCTTCTTCCAAATTTTTCGGCGACCCTTAAAAGCATTGTGAATACCCACTTTGAATACTAGGGGTCAAATCACTGACAAATGAACTGAAATTTACTAAGATATTAATTTGCAAAACAAATATGTAGAAGGAAAGTTCTTTAGAAAGGTAAACTATTATGATAATTAAGTAATACAGTTATAACGTAATTTGTACACTAATAAACTATAAGACCAAGGTGCACAGCAACTTTGGAAACCAACCAATAATCACTTCGCACTTTGCTAGAAAAAAAACAAAAGATCTTGGGTCTATCTAATAAAAGATAAACAAAAGAACAATGGGAAGCAAGCACCACACAACAAAAAGCCTCTGTGATTGTCTTTTTTTTTGTGTGTTTTCTCTCTCCTTGTGATTGGCAACAGCAAACATTGTAGAATGTCAAATCTTTTCCTTGTTCATGTCATTTACAATTTCAACCTCAAATCTAGAATTGAAAAGTTGGAAAGACACCAAACTGCACACCATATCAAAGCCAAGCAATGTTCACATTTTAGGACAGAAATACTGTTTCTTAGATAATTACACAACATTTATAGTCATGCAGGGAAAGGTTGCAAACTCTTTTGCCATTTTCAAAAACACACACCAAAAAAATAATTTTCTTTACATGAAAATGTACTGATAATCACCTATAAAGACTTCCCTTTTTTATCTGTTTTCTCATTTTCGTTTACTGAACGTCAAATCAAGTTAATATGCATTGAAGATAGCCATGATCTATGAAAGCACTACTTCCTGATGGAAATATTTATATCTACTATAACACAAAAATGCCCAAAATGAAGAGCAAAATATGACAAAGATTCCCTTTGCACTATTCAAATATTTCCCCTTTTTCTTTCATTTTGTATTTTCTTTCTTCACTCATTTGTATCTTCTTCTCTCTGGTCCTGTGTTCCCTCTTCCCTCCTCGTTTCTTCCATTTATTTTTTATACAGTAAACTGCCAGGGATGTGCCCAGGATTTCCTGAGTGCCGGGTATACTGATCGCCATCCTGGGGGAGGGGTCTAAAGGGGAGGAAGTGTTTTTTGAAGGTGCTCAGATGCCAAATGCTGGCATTTGTGTAGCTTTTTTAGCACATACACTAGTTTTGCTAACAATTTACATTTTTTAATTTTTTTTTAGTGAATTATATTACGTACCTGGTAAAAGCTATTAGTTTGTTTCAAAGAGATTTTACAAGGGACCGATTGAGAGCCGTAGGTAATGTTTCTTGCATGGTAACTGATGCATTATTAGTCTGTATGATTTTGGCATAGGCTAGGCCCAATTTATGTTGAATATATTGTTAAGAATGTCAGGATTTTAGATGAAAATAGTGCTTGGCGGGATTCACGATTTTTTAAGACAGTGCTGGGCAGTAATTTTCAGTGCTGGGCAAAGCCGCCCTGTGCCGCCCAGCATGGGCATATCCCTGAACTGCTGTAGTTCATATACCAACATCCCATTACGATTTGCTTTATCAGGGCCTTTATCCTGTATCTAAGTTTCCCTCCTTATTTTTGTTGTTGTTTTTTTTGTATTTTGTGGTAACACAGCAAAACAAAAGCGGAGGGTCATTTTGCATCTCTTCAAACCAAGGGTGGGTTTATCAGAGAGACAAACCTGACACGATAACGTTGGAGCTGGTGGACTCCTGCCCCGAAGAGTTGGTAGCCTGGCATGAATAGACACCGCTATTGTCTTCCTGACTCTCGGGTACCATCAACGCTGCATCACCGTCTCTAAACGTTATTTGGTACGGAGGTTCATTGGGGATCAAGGAACCGTCTTTATACCAAGCGGCACGAGGCAACGGGTACCCTCCTACCTTACACTTCAGCGCTAACGGTTCCCCATCGGATATAACCACCTCTGGTGCCAGTTTCAATGGGAAATGAGGCTTAGAAGGTGGAGGTTCCAAAGCTGACACACAAAGATGGGGGCACAAAATTGTGATGAAAAGTATGTTTTGAAACCATATACAAGTAATTACTTACTACCCAATGAAAGAAAAGTGGTTATTACTATTTTTTTTTGATAAGCAATAATCTTGTTGTTAGGTATACAATCATGAAAGCACCAACATATGACAAATTAACCAGAAAGTGTACCAAGGACACTTAAACTACAGAGTACCAATAAATGTTTGGAAGGAAGCTGCACGCTGAAAGAAAATGAGTAAATATGTGTGACAGTGTTTGTTGTCACGGATCATCAATGTGACTAAAATAGTTGACGATCTTGATTCCCGAACGAAAATAAATAAAAATTCCAAAATATTAAGACAAAATAAAATGTCATTGATATTAGAATGCAGACCTGTGACAAGGACACTACAACTGGTGGAATCTTGGCCGGATGGGTTCGACGCCAGGCAAGAGTAAACCCCGCCGTCATCCTCAAAGCTCTCTGGGATTCGAAGCATCCCTTCTCCTTCTCTATTTTCAATTTGATAAGGTGGTTCGCTCGGCAACTGTTCGGAATCCTTGAACCAAGACAGTTTTGGGATGGGATAACCACCGACTTTACATCTAAGTACAACCGGTTCCCCACCGAGGACGTTCAGCTCCGGGGAGAGCCGGGTAACAAAGTGAGGTTTGGATGGTGGTGGTTCAGGGGCTAGAGGTGAGCAGGAATTGGATGAAGAATACAAGGATGAAGATGGAGATGTAATAGGATGAGAAATGAGAGGATACAAACCTGTGATGTGATTGTTATCATGAGCTATAAGTGTAGCAACCACCGGGATGATGAAAGAAAGTCTCAGAGTAATGATACTTTCTACCCTTCACCTGATCTTTAAAGATGCTTGCAGCATTTCACTTTTTGGTTCTACACGAGGCTTGTGTACTTCTTAATTAGTATTGCGTTTATCATACTTCTCGATAACCAATTACTTAAGTGGTAACGATCAAGTAAGTATCAATTAATTATAAATTAGTGGGTAATTTGGAACATTTATTTGATAATCAACATGTTTCTTTCAAATCTGACAGACAAACTTCTAACATTTGCTGTAAAATTGTTGTGATATTTGGATTTGTTTTGATAGGATCAATTTCTTTTTCCTTTCATTACTGCTGTCTTGAGATGTATTATATAAGTGCATTACACTACAACTACAATCAACTGATAACATGTGTTAGGTTTGATACCTTTCTTGAAGGCAAATGTCTCAATAATACTGTAAGCATCTCTTAATGATATTATATGAGATATAAACATGGATTATAAATAACTGCATGAATGACAATGGTGAAGAAAAGGGTTTTCTATAAATACAAATAATGAGAATATTTTAGAAGTCTGATCACCAAAATCCCTCCAGTCACTCAAATCCGTTGTAAAAATTTACATAACCCATTCTTTTCAAAGTCAATCAGATTGTGCTATTCTGTTAAATATTGATGAACGAGGTCATCTATTTTTGTTGGACTAGCCTTCTAGCACTTTTACACCTCTGGTAAAGAAGGAAAACAAAGGGTACTTTGGTCCCTTGCTTAAAAGGTGGGGAACTCCCTCCCATTACCATGGTTAATGTCAAATAATCCAGTCCCACCTTTTCTAATCTTACCTTTGACTACCACGTTGGTCGTTGTAGTCTCCTGTCCCGAAGGATTTGCGGCCAAGCACGAATATACTCCACCGTCTTCAACGATGCTCTCGGGAATCTTGAAGGTGCATTCACCGTTTCTGTGGGTGATGTCATAAAGAGGCTCGCTCTTCAATGGTATACCATCTTTGTACCATGTGGGTTTAGGGGCTGGGTAACCTGCCACCTTACATCTCAGGAAGATTGGTTCTCCTGGAGGGAAGGAGAGGTTGGCTGCCAGCTTCAAGGTGAAATGAGGTTTGGATGGTGGTGGCTCTGGAGCTGTAACAAATACGAAAGATAAAAGAAAATATTGACAATTAAAGCTAGAAGTTCATATGACTTACAGAATGCTCAACCTACAGAAATATTTTCTCGTTCTGTCACAAATTGAACTCTCACGATCACTTATAAGAAACCAATAAGGTCAAAGTGAACGTAGGGCTGTGATTTGACCTCAAGATAAATCATCTGATAAAACAATAAAGCTCACTTTCATCTGCCAACACAACCAATGAATGCATACAAATGGCATGTCTTATGCTCACAACATAATTAATACTGATCATCCTTAGACAATCCTCATGTTTGTTAACAAATAACTGTTAATTAGGCAATGAGTAATAATCTCTTACATGTATTGTTTGGAAGGGGAACAAAAAAAAAATTTCCAAAAAAAATCTTCAGTTGTGTTCCATTCTCAAAGGAAACACCAATATCTTCCTGCAGTGAAATTCATATTAAGTGTCTTACAGTTGCATAGAAATTTGACAAAAGTGCAAAAACATCACAATTTGACCAAAATATATTGCTTAAAGCTGTCATTTTCTTTGACTTAGTCACAATGTTATAGTACCCTTCTGCATTGGTTATGGAAAGAAAAGGTCCCTAAAAACCTTTTCCAAGGCTTCAATCTGCAAATATCACACTAAATGGACATCAAGAGGTTTGCATATGAAACAATATAATGCTACCATAAATTTGTGCGATATTAAATAACTCCACAATTAGAAGCAGAGCAAGCTTTTCTCTGGTTACCCCTAGGACAACCAGGTCTTAGGCTACTTTTGGTTGTCTGAAAAGCAAATATGGTTGTTGGGAAAACACTGCACCAAAACAACAAGTGATCAATATGTACACTGAGGGAAGACTTGAAGGTTTGACGAATAGAAGGCCAGCTATGGGCCAGTAAATCTCCCCTTCGGGTGGGTCGTAGGCCTACCACTATTGTTTGTTTTATTTCAGTATCTCCAAAGTGATCATTAATGGGGGGGGGAGGGGCGGAATAGTTACAATCCAGTCTAATGTTGGTGTAAACAATGAGTCGTCCGCCAGGCAACCTCCAAAGCCTTAAGTGTAGGCCTTTACCCACATAAATCTCTTTTATTACATAGAAATTTCAATATTGCATCAACGTGGGAAAACGAACCTGCAACTGCAACATTACAGCTGGTCGAATCTTGACCAGTAGGGTTAGTGATGAGGCAGGAGTAAACCCCTCCATCATCCTCCTGAGCATCAGGAACCTTTAATTGGTTATCACCATTTCTACTGGTGATTTCACAATGGGGTTCATTCTTAAGTTGTACCCCATCCTTGTACCATGTGACCTTTGGAGGAGGGTACCCCTCCACTTTGCACTTGAGTACCAAAGGTTCTCCGTCTGGTAAACGCATCTCCGGTTCAAATCGAGATACGAAGCATGGTTTAGAGGGAGGTGGCTCGGCGGCTAAGAGGTGAAGGAAGATGCAAGATGCATGATAGATACATAGAAGGCAGAATACATAAAAGGCAGAAAATAAATACAAAAGTATAACAACTACAGTATAACAACTACATGCAAACTATATGTGGAAGTTGTATCATGAGTATAAAATGAACAAATTGTGAAAGAATTGTATAAAACCAAAAATTCCATTTTAAAGTTCAGTGTTTTTAATAATTTGGATAAGTTGCGTCAAAATTAACACATATTTTAGTTCTTATGGGAAATTTTTCTTGTGATTACAAGTGATGTATGAATTCACTGTCTGGATTTTGACGTTGGCAGGTTGTGGAAGCAAAACAAAAGTTTCAGTGAGACAATTTTATATGGAAAACTTCAACATTTTGGAGTAAAAACAAAGTTTTTTGGACAAACAGGTAACATTGCTATGAACCTTGTTCTCAACTTTTAAGAATGATCACAAGACAAAGAGTCTACTTCAGAGTGAGACACGTTGCTTCTGGAATCCAAATTAATTGTCAATATTGGATATGAGACAGAAAGGTTATATAAATGATCTACATAAGTATGTGGTTAAATATGAATGTATTTTAGATCCTCCTGCAAGCAGGAACTCGCGAAGAAGCTTTAATGCATTCCACAATAAGAAATATTCTTTCCACAATAAGATGATATAGTGATACAGTGAATAGTGATTCTTGTAACAAGAGACTTTCTTGAATAAGCAACAGTAGTATTACTACTATCTGGTTTGAAACTGCAATTTATGACCATCAGTATGAAAAGACTGGGTGTCCAATTTTAAGACTGGAAAGGGCCAAGTTTTCTACATTTTTGGAAGGGTGTGAATTCATAACACTTAACATACAGATGATTATCAAATCTCCGCTGATTTTAACCCTATAGTACCACATTATCGGTAAACAGACTGTGACATCACACTAGGATGAAATGCTCAAACATCAACACACCTGCCACAGATACATTGCAGCTGGTAGAATCCTGTCCTGATGGATTTGAAGCCAAGCATGAATAAACACCGCCATCTTCTTCATCAGCCTCTGGGACATGGAGGGAGGTGTCACCTGACCTGCTGGCACCAATCTCGTACGGTGCAGCATTCTGTAAGGGAGTACCATCTTTATACCATGTTGTCTTTGGTGGTGGATAACCAGAGGCTTTGCACTTGAGTAGCAATGCTTCACCATTTTCGAGGCTGAGCTCGGGTTCCAATCGAGATAGGAAAAGTGGTTTGGAAGGGGGAGGTTCAGGAGCTGAAGAGAAGTGATCGATGTAACGAGAGTAAGATCGAGGAAGAAGCTAGTATCGAGGAAGTATCGAGGGGAGAATGACTTTACCGTGAAGTACAACATGTGATGTCATCACCATAGAAATCATGCATATACTGGACACATAACATTCACATAGAGAAATACATATAACTATACATATAAAAATATAATATATAATTACTTATATAATATATATGAAATGTATAAATTAACTAGATAAAAAGTTTCAATTATATGAATTTTGACCTTATTTGCAGATTCTTGCAGATTTGCAGAACAAACAATCAGGGTAGGTTTACAGATTGACAGACAGACAGACAGAGAGACAGACAGAGAGATGGTGCTCACTGAGACATTTTCACATCAGCAAATACAACAGGAAAATGTAATATACAAAGCTACCCACTCCTCATTGCAACAGTTCAGTCTCCTAACTCTTTGTTTCCTAGAAACTGTGAATCTTTCATTTAGTTATTGGTTTTGACGAATCCAAAGTTTTAGCTCAAAACATAGCCCAGTCTGACCTACAATAACTATTGAGCAAAAAATCAACATGAAAGTGACATGGTGAAATCTGAAAGTGACATGTATCACCATAGGTTGGATGTAGTGTTGAATGATTCAACATGCACAGGTCTGAGTACGGCTATACAGCTCATATGAACATGATGCAAACTGTATCAAGATAATGCTTGATTGAATGTTACCAAGGGGGACTGTTTAGTCATGTCATGCAATATATGGTGAACGATTCAAAGGATTTCCCTAACCAAGGAACCACATTTGTATCACACCAAAGATAACATGCATGACTATGTCACAAACCTGCTATGGTCACATTGGACCTGGTAGTGTCTTGCCCAGTAGGGTTGGTTGCCATACAAGTGTACTCTCCACCATCCTCCTCTTCACACACTGGGATCTTCATCACCGATTCACCGCCTCTTGAGCTGATCTCGTACGGTTGTTCGTTCTTCAGAGGGACGCCGTCCTTGTACCAAGTCATCTTTGGGGGAGGGTACCCTCCCACCTTGCATTTGAGCTGCAAAGGTTCACCGTTAGGCAAGTCCACCTCGGGTTCCAGACGTGAAGTGAAGTGTGGTTTAGATGGAGGTGGTTCTGGTTCTGTGAGGTGTCAAACAGATTGAAAAAGAAATAATTAAAACTGGCCTAGGCGATCACCGGTGCATGCTAGGATGAATTGCTTCTGAGAGATTCCTTTCGCATAAGTCCGTCTGATATGCTTGTCTTTTGTTACGGCAAAAGTAAAAGTACTTTTCATTCATCTCGCTGGCCATTCATTTTGCTTTCTGAAGTTGTTATTCATTTTCTGCAACAAGGACAAGAGTAAGAGAAGACAGACTGACAAGGAAGTGGACATACTACAGGGCAAGGGGGGCAATTAGTACTAAATTGGGGGGGGAGGGGGGCAGGGGAAATGGGGACTAACCTGCCACTGTAACATTAGAACTTGTGGAGTCTTGTCCAGATGGATTTGTAGCTAGACAAGAATAGACCCCACTATCATCATCTTGCGCCTGCGGTATTTTAAGTGTAACCTCACTTCCCCTGCTAGATATCTCATAGGGGGCTTCGTTCCTCAACAAAACGCCATCCTTGTACCAGATTGTCTTAGGAGGTGGGTAACCACCCACTTTACACTTGAGGACCATAGGTTCTCCACTGGGTAAGTTCAGCTCTGGCTCAAGCCGAGTCATGAAGTGAGGTTTAGAAGGAGGCGGTTCACGGGCTACCAGAGAAGGTTGAAAATATAGGATGAAAAGAAGAATGATAGAAAGTGCAGGAAAGAATTAACAGAGAAATCACCACCAGAAAGGATATTAGTAAAAAAGTAGTAAATAAGTGGAAAGATTGAAACTGATAAACTATTTACACAAAACCTGAAAATCAAATGTAAGCTTCAATTGGATAGTAAGTTTCTATGGTCTAAGTATAATGCAGATGGAATATCAATGAAGAAAAATGGTACAAAACCATTGGCTATGTATTTAACCAATTATTTCTTTCATTAATAGAGCAAAATAGAGACAAATAAAAGTGAAAAATTATGACATACATTCAACTTCCAAAATGAAAAAAAAATTTAAAGCAACAAAAGTCTGTGGTAAGTTTGGTATGAACTATACATTTGTTAAAAGTAATATAAAAAAGAATGTCCCCAGCTGCAGATATTAAAATTGACCCATATTTGGCATGTCTGACCCACAATTCAACTTAACCTAACATTAACACATCTTTGCAATTAAAATATACCATAGTAAATGCATGTGTTCTGAAGAAATTTTCTATTACAATGATCCTACTTATTATGTAATAGAAAACCTTCCATCAATCAATGATGTACACACACCATGAAGATGAAAGATCTCTCAGAACATCAATATTTCAGGAAGAAGCAATAACATGACTATATTTAAGAGGATCTTGAAGTTCTTTAATAAATTATTTTCAAGAAAAAGAGGGGAACACTTTCCTCTCCCATTAATCCCTTGACATGGTTCTAGGATCAAACATTTTTTTTTTTTTTATTTATTTAATTTTTATCCACAAAAGTGGCTATCAAATCTCTCAATACTTTTGTGATGGTTATCTTCATAGAATTGGAATTGTTCTACAAACAAGACAGAACCAACTGGATGTGTCTCTAAAACATGACATTTGCCAATAATCACAGATATCTATAGCAAACAAGTTTCTCTCAAGATTCTAACCCTATGAACATGGACATTCTATGCTGCTCCTACATGTTCTATCATACTATATAATAGAAAACTTTCTCTCATCTAACAAACCTGAAACTGAGACATTGGAGCTTGAGGTCTCTTGACCAGATGGATTTGAGGCTTGACATGTGTACACACCCCCATCCTCTTCCTCAGTCTGAGGTATGGTCAAGAGGGACTCCCCGCCTCTGTTACTTATTTCATACGGGAGTTCATTCTTAAGGGGAGCCCCATCTTTGAACCAGGTTATTTTTGGAGGCGGGTATCCTCCAACTTTACACTTGAGTGCTAAGGGTTCTCCGCTCTGTAAGTTTTGTTCGGGTTCCAAACGAGACGTAAAGTGTGGCTTAGAAGGTGGTGGCTGAGGTGCTAAGTATGAGAAAGTATGGAATGCAGTATGAGAGAGTATGAAATGAAAGAAATGTAAGAAATGAGAAAAAAATGTTTGGAAAAAGATGGGACAAACAGAATGGAGAAAGCAGAGTAGTGAAAATTTATCAAGTAGTGAATTATCAAACTAAAGGCGAATGAATATTCATGAATGGTGCTCAGGAAGAGAGAAAATTATGTCTGCAATGACAGTGAAAGATTGTAAAGAAATTGTCAAGCTAAAGAAAACTAATATCTGGATAGAGAAAAATGATAGCAACATGAAAGAATAAGAAAAATGAATCAGAAAGGGCTGGTCTTTTTAAAAAACCTCATTCCTCAAACTCCTCTATCAAAGATATAACATCCACCACCGCCCTTGTTCAACTTAAAATCTGGTAACAATTTCATGTAGGGTATACCTTAAAAATCATGTTTGTCCCCACACAGGGGAAAGAGGGTGGGGGGACCCATAAACTAAGAACCTTCCTCCTTTCCAGGACAAGTTGTGCTCTTGTCTTCAGCTAGAATCTGGTAACATTATCTTAGTGTGAATGTGCAACCTTCACCAACCTGCAATGGTAATATTGGAACTGGTTGAATCTTGCCCAGATGGGTTAGTAGCCAGACAAGAATATACACCACCATCATTCTCTTCTGCTTGTGGTATCTTTAGAGTCTGTTCCCCACCACGTGTACTAATCTCATAGGGGGGTTCATTCTTCAATTGAATGCCATCTTTATACCACATTGTCTTTGGGGGTGGGTAGCCTCCCACTTTACATTTGAGAGTCATGGGTTCCCCATCGGGGAGATTATACTCGGGTTCAAGACGAGAGATGAAGTGGGGTTTTGTTGGAGGAGGTTCTGCAGCTACATGAGATGAAAGAGGGTGTAAAAGATGGTATAAAAGAGGGTACTGTAAGAAAGGGAATTTGGTGGGTATATGTAGAGACAACTTCTGTGAGAGTGGAATGGTAAGATTTGATGATATGATCATCTAAAAAACGAACAGTAAACTATTTGGTCATTATGGTTGTGACAGGTTATTAGGAAATGAACTATTGAGCTTGCTTAGTGTTTTCTACCTTTTATCAAAAGTGGTCAAACTGCTGGGGGTTTTCTTGGGGTTTATTGGTGAATAGATGAATAGAAAATTTACTGAATTTACTGGAAGATCAACAAGACAAGCAGAAGAGGTTGCCTATTTTGCAGGATATACTAAAAAAGGAGAAATTGTGAATTTTTGTCCATCTGATTAGTTGAAAGTAAATTTGAAAATCAAATATTTTCTAAACTGTCTTTACTCATACTGAAAGGTTTTAGTCTAACCTGCTACTGAGACATTGCAACTAGTGGTATCTTGTCCTGAAGGGTTTGATGCTAAACAAGAGTACACCCCACTGTCCCCCTCCTCAGACTGAGGGATAGTCAACTTCTGATCCCCGGCTCGTCCACTTGTGAGCTCGTAAGGGGCTTCGTTTCTTAGCTGTACGCCATCTTTGTACCACAGGGCTTTAGGTGGCGGGTAACCGCCAACTTTGCACTTGAGAACTAAAGCTACCCCGTCAGGGAGGCTTAGATCGGGCTCAAGGCGGGTCATAAAATGAGGTTTGGATGGAGGTGGTTCTGGTGCTATATGAGAGGCAGGAATAAAGAATAGATGGAAAAGAAAATGAAGAGATGACAGATGATAAAGAAAATGAAAATAGCAAAGAAGAAGACTATATGGAAGAGATTTTAATAGACAACTAGGAAGAGCTATTTAATGAAACGTTGAGAAAGTATTTTTTCAAAAAATCCCTTGAAGGTTTGTGGCACAAACTATACAGATTAATTAAGAGCTAATAGTATCTAAGGAGAGTGGTCGTACACCGCATGTGTGGGGTAGGGCATGCAAGGGAAAACATTACATATTGCTCATATCAATTCCCAAAATTTGAAATGACTCCATGGAGGAAATGATAATTTCCCATTCAACAGAGAGATATGAATACTGTTAATGGCATTGTCAAAACTACAAATGACATGATTCTTTTATTTCCTTTTTTTATAAGGTTTTTCTGAAGGAAAAACGCAAATAATTATAGTTTATATATAAGTAGAGTACATAAGGATATGTGGCTTGAAGTGACAAGTGCATTTTGACATTGAGAAAGTGAAAAACTGTGAATACTGAATAGAACATTTTGACAAAAAGAGTATATAGCAGCTGAAAGAAGAAACTGCATTTGGCCATTGCTTCACTTTAACACACAAGCAAATCTTTGCAGTAAAGCACTTGACATAAATTGCTGCTGAAGTGAAAAACAGAATGACAGTACAAGAAATAAGAAAGCTGTGACATGAGAACAATGACTGTTACAGCCAAGGCACAACGAAGAACACTGACTGTTACAGCCAAGGCATAATGATCAACTGTTGTCTGCTCAAGTTTTATATCAAAGAAAACTTGTGACAGCTGGTGGTGTAAATGAAAAGAAATGGGATAGAATCGTAGAGGGACACGGAAGGTGCTACGAGGGGTGTCATCACCAACGGAGAGTCATCAATTAGCAACGGTAGCTAAGATGGAACAGACCAGTTGACGAGAATAATTTAAATCAATTTAAATCAATTTAAATTCAGGAGGAAGAAGTCAGCATCACTGACAGATGTTAAGTGAAGAGAGATACGAAGACAAAAGAGAAGAAAGTATGTTAAGATGTGACACAGAACTGAGAGGTTTGTGAAGGTGTCGAAACTCAAAAGGACTTTAGAAATTAACAACGTCAAAAGACAAAAGCAGACCACTAGGTGATCTACTAGTAACCAAAAACAAGATTTATCAAGCTACGATAGAGAGAAAAGTACCCAGGACGTTTTGCTATAAACCAGAAAATACCTATTTAGCTGACTGGAAAGTTTGCCTGCCTTTTTATAGACATTTGACCATAATTAGCAAACTTATTTTGGAACTAGTATTGCAACTATAAAAGAGATAGGCTTGCAAAGCTGAAGTATAGAGTAGGTTTTGAGTTGTGGTAAGAAGGTTGGTAGGTAAGAAGTCATTTATGATGCTTTCAAAGTTTCAATGTTATTTTCATTTCATGTTATTTTAGGTGAGTGGTTAAAGGTGAGATACAGGTTTAGATGTAAGGAGTGAAGAAGTCAAAAAGAGAGAGTTCTAAGGTTTTCACATTCATCAGAATTTTCAAATTCAAGTGACTAAAGAGATGAGAAATGATAGGTTTGACTACCAAGGGAGGAGGGGGGACGGGGGGAGGAGGAGGGGGAGGTTATCTGCCAAAATGACGACTTACAGAAAGCAGACACGTAACATTGCTAACTCAAAATGCACAAAGTCAAAAAGGGTTTTTAGAGTATCATGCATACTGGACGTTTTGTTGCATATTTTAATTTGTGATGCATATTCAAAAAGCCAACATAATACAAAAGCTCAAAGCTGAGAGCAGAGCAAAGCTATATTTACAACTTTCTTTTCATTCCACAGTGACTACAATATTTCCAACCACTGAATACCACCAACCTGCCACTGTAACATTGCAAGAACTGGCATCCTGGCCTGTAGGGTTGGTGACCAGACATGAAAATACACCACCATCCTCCTCCTCTGTTTGAGGAAAGAACAGGCTTTGTTCCCCACCATCGCTAAACAGTTCATAAGGCGCCTCATTAATAAGTTGTGTGCCGTCCTTATACCAAATGACCTTGGGCGGTGGATAGCCACCGACTTTACACCTCAACACCAGCGGTTCCTCATAATTGAGGTCCTTGCTGGGTTCGAGACGAATGATGAAATGAGCTTTTGATGGAGGTGGCTCTGGAGCTGATAAAGGGTTAGAAAATGGGAGTAGGAAAAACTTCAAAATCAGGACAGCATGATGCATATTCATGAGATGTTTAGAGTCAGGTAGAATGCAGGAGGACAGATGCATGGCAAAGAGGTTCATATGACAGGCATGGAACTAAAGAAGATTACTAAAATCTCCAAAATTTAGGAGATGATTTGTATATATACTCTAGTTTGGTTCCATATCCTACAATAGGTAACCTAGATCATATTAACACTTTTCCCTTTAGAAAATATCTTGGCAGATCCCACTCATTTAAGAAGTGTTTTGGGGTCATGAGAAAGTTAGGAGGACCAAATTAGATCACTAATGGGATAACTAATGAAAACTGATATATTCACAATTTTGATTTCTTTGACGAAAGTGTAGAAGAATTGTACTAAGCATTTGCAACTTTTGAGAACATTTGAGGAAATTTGCTGAAATCAAATTTAGGTCCAAGTAAAACTTTTCATTACATATCCATCATATTCCATTGAAAGAAACTTTGCAGTAGACTGAAAATGCACTCTTCTCATAAAATCAAATTAATGAGCTAAGAACCAACCTGCAACTGTAACATTGCTACTGGTTGAGTCTTGTCCAGATGGGTTTGTAGCTAAACATGAATACACCCCACCATCATCTTCCATTGCCTCGGGTATCTTAAGACTAGCTTCACCACCTCTGCTTGTAATTTCAAATGGTACCTCATTCTTGAGGGGAGTACCATCTTTATACCATGTGGTCTTAGGAGGTGGATACCCTCCTACTTTACATTTTAGTACCAATGGTTCACCATCAGTAAGACTGAGCTCTGGCTCCGGTCTAGAGGTAAAGTGGGGTTTAGATGGGGGTGGCTCAGGAGCTGGATTAGTCAAGAAAAGATTAGAAAATGAAGAGATAATGAAGTACCAAGGAAAAAGAAGTACCAATGCAGCTGCAGACAGTTTTAATTAAATGTGTTAAATAAGTCTGTAAGTAATATGTAAGGTTACAGGATAAATAAGTCTGTAATTAATATGTAAGGTTACAGGATAAATGTTGTAACTGTACAACAGGGGTTCTCAGTAGGTAACCCATGGACCAAGAACAGCCAGTGAAAGAAAACTGGGCTCACAATCTTGCACTAAAAGCTTAAGGTCTTAGGCATGAGCACCCAATGGGCCTAATGTACAAGCATTGCTCAACTTATATATGGTAAGATTTTCTTTTTGTCTGGCTGTTTGCTCTAACCAATGTTGTTCTCTGCCCTTGTTGAAAAATTATTTGAGAACCCCTGAAGCACAAGAATAGAATATCAAGGAGTAAGGATTGGGCAAGATTCAAAATATTCTGAAGCAAGGAAAAGTATTAATATTACTCATCTATATATTGAAGTTAAGTTTAACCACAGTAAAGAGAAGTATTTGGATGAATAAATCAAGTCAACACATGCATACTACAATGAATTGCATTGTAGTCAGAAACAATGGAATCCTCCATCACTAGATCTTGACCAGCAACTGCTCTCAGAGCTAAACCATTCTCTCTCTACAAGTGTATCATAAGTTCTTATAAACTAATACATGTTTCTGATGTCATATTTCATGCTGAAATTATCCAGTCAACCAACCTGCAACTGTAACATTGCTACTGGTCGAGTCTTGTCCAGATGGGTTCGTAGCTAAACATGAATACACCCCACCATCATCTTCCATTGCCTCTGGTATTCTAAAGACTGCTTCACCACCTCTGCTTGTAATCTCAAATGGTACCTCATTCTTGAGGGGAGTACCATCTTTATACCATGTGGTCTTAGGAGGTGGGTACCCTCCTACTTTACATTTGAGTACCAATGGTTCACCATCAGGAAGACTGAGCTCTGGCTCCAGTCTAGAGGTAAAGTGGGGTTTAGATGGGGGTGGCTCAGGAGCTGGATTAGAATGAGGAAGGAGTGAATGGAGTATTAATAAAGAAAGATAGAGAGTTCAGATGGGAAGTATGTTACAAAGTTATTAAAGATAGATATTAATGAAAGTATATAGTGAGTATATTAAGAATGACAGTTGGGATGAATGGTAATATTAGAAGGATGGAATCAAATGATATGTTCCCATGGCAATTTAATTATTTATTATTAATATCAAATGACTCAAATATTAATTGTACACATTAGAAAGACTTAAATTTACAGGACTGTTAAGTATGAGAACCAAAGAGTATATCTAACCAACCATTCGAGCATGCTAAGTACAACTCATTCAAAACAATCTACTGTAAATAATATTGCCTCTAGATTCTGAGAAAAAGACAGATTAATACTTTAAAACTTGTTCATCTTTGGAGCTTTGTGATGTCAAATATTAAAACAAAGGTCAGAAAATTTTTGGTGTTTTGGGGATCCCCCAAAGGTCAGACACGGATGTTACATTTCCTTGCACAGGTACAAACATGTTCAACCAACCTGCAACAAGGATGTTACAACTGGTTGAGTCTTGTCCAGATGGGTTCGCTGCTAAACATGAATATACCCCACCATCATCTTCCATTGCTTCTGGTATCCTAAGACTAGCTTCACCACCTCTGCTTGTAATTTCATATGGTACCTCATTCTTGAGGGGAGTACCATCTTTATACCATGTGGTCTTTGGTGGTGGGTACCCTCCTACTTTACATTTGAGTACCAATGGTTCACCATCGAGAAGACTGAGCTCTGGCTCCAGTCTAGAGGTAAAGTGGGGTTTAGACGGGGGTGGCTCAGGAGCTATAAGTATAATAGGCATGGTATTAAGAAGGAATGGTTAGAAATGATATCAGGAATAAAATGATGAAAAGATGTAACATTAAAATGATGGCAATTAATAGAAACAAGTGAAAGAAAAGTCTGATAGCAATATGAAAGAAGTGAGTAAAGTTTAACAAATATTATTGGGAAATTATGAAAGACGGTATAAGTAATGAGTAGTAGCTAAATGTTATGTATAAAACTATTGACTAGTTTCCAAGCAATGCAACTGCTAACAGAAGTAGAATCTCAAAATTCAGAACCCATTTCCACGCCGCCTCCCCCCTCCCACCTTCCATGGGAAACACCAAACAAGTGTACATTTGAAACAATTTTGTGAGACCAGATTTACTGTGACTCAAACAAATTATATCTTCAGTGACTCATCCCTCTTTGTGAATATAAGTTCATTGTTTTACTAATTTCGGTTTATACCAAAGTTTGAAAAAAAACGTTGACTTGAAAATATTGAAAAGTTCAAGGAGATATGTTATTATGCATGTTATAACCAACCTGCTACAAGAACATTGCAAGTGGTAGAGTCTTGTCCAGATGGGTTTGCAGCTAAACATGAATATACCCCACCATCATCTTCCATGGTCTCTGGTACCCTAAGGACAGCCTCACCACCTCTGCTTGTAATCTCATAAGGTACCTCATTCTTGAGGGGAGTACCATCTTTATACCAAGTAGTCTTTGGAGGTGGGTAACCCCCAACTTTACATTTTAGTACCAATGGTTCACCATTTTCAAGACTGAGCTCTGGCTCCAGTCTAGAAGTAAAGTGGGGTTTAGATGGGGGTGGTTCAGGAGCTGGATTAGTCAAGCAAGAAGAAAGGAAGGGAAAGGAATATTAGGAAAGATTATACAAATGATAGTTATGTGAAAGATATAGTAAGGAAGGCTGAGAAAGGAACTCGCACCAGGATGAAAGTGTTATGAGACAAAATTACTTAGATTGAATTGGCCAAATAGATACAAAGGCTCACAGTACCTTGCCTTTATGCCAAGTTGTTACAAAATAATATTTACCAAAAAATGATTTTGTAGTAGAGTTTATTATATATGTAAATTTCTTGCTCCTCCCAATCCATTTAACTAAACATTGGATGTTGTTTTTGAGTATAAATGTTCTTGACAGAAATTAAGAAACTGTTAAACTAAGAACCAACCTGCAACTGTAACATTGCTACTGGTTGAGTCTTGTCCAGATGGGTTTGTAGCTAAACATGAATATACCCCACCATCATCTTCCATTGCCTCTGGTATCCTAAGACTAGCTTCACCACCTCTGCTTGTAATTTCAAATGGTGGTTCATTCTTGAGGGGAGTACCATCTTTATACCATGTGGTCTTAGGAGGTGGGTACCCTCCTACTTTACATTTTAGTACCAATGGTTCACCATCAGTAAGACTGAGCTCTGGCTCCACTCTAGAGGTAAAGTGGGGTTTAGATGGGGGTGGCTCAGGTGCTAAATACGACAAGCAAGAAGAAAGGAAGGGAAAGGAAAGGAATATTAGGAAAGATTATACAAATGATAGTTATGTGATAGATATAGTAAGGAAGGCTAAGAAAGGAACTCGCACCAGGATGAAAGTGTTATATGAAACAAAATTACTTAGACTGAATTGCCCAAAATAGATACAAAAGCTCTCAGTTCCTTGTGTTTATGCCAAGATGTTTTAACCCAAAAATATTTATCCAAGTTTTGTAGATTTTATCTCAATGTAAATCATTTGCTCCTCCCAATCCATTGCACTAAACATTGGAGGTTGTTTTCGAGTATACATGACAGAAATGAAGAAACTGTTAAACTAAGAACCAACCTGCAACTGTAACATTGCTACTGGTTGAATCTTGTCCAGATGGGTTCGTAGCTAAACATGAATATACCCCACCATCATCTTCCATTGCCTCAGGTATCTTAAGACTAGCTTCACCACCTCTGCTTGTAATTTCAAATGGTACCTCATTCTTGAGGGGAGTACCATCTTTATACCATGTGGTCTTTGGAGGTGGGTACCCTCCTACTTTACATTTGAGTACCAATGGTTCACCATCGGGAAGACTGAGCTCTGGCTCCAATCTAGAGGTAAAGTGGGGTTTAGATGGGGGTGGCTCAGGAGCTAAATACGACAAGCAAGAAGGAAGGGAAAGGAATGGAAAGGAATATTAGGAAAGATTATACAAATGATAGTTATGTGATAGATATAGTAAGGAAGGCTGAGAAAGGAACTCGCACCAGGATGAAAGTGTTATATGACAAAATTACTTAGATTGAATTGGCCACAATAGATACAAACCTCACAGTACCTTGCCTTTATGCCAAGATGTTACCAAATATTATTTACCCAAAACAAATTTTGTAGTAGAGTTTATCTATATGTAAATTCTTGCTCCTCCCAATCCATTGTACTAAACATTTGAGCTTGTTTCGAGTAAACATGACAGAAATTAAGAAACTGTTAAACTAAGAACCAACCTGCAACTGTAACATTGCTACTGGTTGAGTCTTGTCCAGATGGGTTTGTAGCTAAACATGAATATACCCCACCATCATCTTCCATTGCCTCTGGTATCCTAAGACTAGCTTCACCACCTCTGCTTGTAATTTCAAATGGTGGCTCATTCTTGAGAGGAGTACCATCTTTATACCATGTGGTCTTAGGAGGTGGGTACCCTCCTACCTTACATTTGAGTACCAATGGTTCACCATCGGGAAGACTGAGCTCTGGCTCCAATCTAGAGGTAAAGTGGGGTTTAGATGGGGGTGGCTCAGGCGCTAAATACAACAAGCAAGAAGAAAAGAAGGGAAAGGAATATTAGTAAAGATTATACAAATGAATGTTATGTGATAGATATAGTAAGGAAGGCTGAGAAAGGAACTCACACCAGGATGAAAGTGTTATGAGACTGAATTGGCCACAATAGATACAAAAACTCACAGTACCTTGCCTTTATGCCAAGATGTTGTAACCCAAAAAAATTTACCAAAGACAAATTTTGTAGATTTTATCTATATGAAAATCTTTTGCTCCTCCCAATCCATTGAACTTTGAGGTTGTTTTTGAGTGAACATGTTCTTGAGAAAGAAATTAAGAAACTGTTAAAATAAGAACCAACCTGCAACTGTAACATTGCTACTGGTTGAATCTTGTCCAGATGGGTTCGTAGCTAAACATGAATACACCCCACCATCATCTTCCATCGCCTCTGGTATCCTAAGACTAGCTTCACCACCTCTGCTTGTAATTTCAAATGGTGGTTCATTCTTGAGGGGAGTACCATCTTTATACCATGTGGTCTTTGGAGGTGGGTACCCTCCTACTTTACATTTTAGTACCAATGGTTCACCATCAGGAAGACTGAGCTCTGGCTCCAGTCTAGAGGTAAAGTGGGGTTTAGATGGGGGTGGCTCAGGCGCTAAATTTGGCGAGCAAGAGGAAAGGTATGGAAATATCATTAGAAAAGATTTTGATGTGTTGGGTTAAATATGAGAGAAAGGAGAAGTACACTATACAATACAATGTAAAGGCAAGAAAACTGAAGGCATGCAATGAAAGTACTTGTCAGTTGATGTTAAATCACACTCACAAGACTGCATAGAAGTTGTTCTATGTAATATTATTTCCCTTTTTCTACGCCAAAGTATAGAAAAGACATCTAACCACTGAGTTGTAAGGTATAGCAAGCTACATCTGCAATCTCTCACAACTGCATTACTAAATATGTTAATTTTGCTATATGTTACAATGAATGAACTTTTGAAATACATCATGAAAGCGCATCTGTTCCAATAAATGTCCAACAAAACACCAACCTGCCACTGTAACATTGCTACTGGTTGAATCTTGTCCAGATGGGTTTGTAGCTAAACATGAATACACCCCACCATCATCTTCCATTGCTTCTGGTATCTTAAGACAAGCTTCACCACCTCTGCTTGTAATTTCATATGGTGGCTCATTCTTGAGGGGAGTACCATCTTTATACCATGTGGTCTTAGGAGGCGGGTACCCTCCTACTTTACATTTGAGTACCAAAGGTTCACCATCAGGAAGACTGAGCTCTGGCTCCAGTCTAGAGGTAAAGTGGGGTTTAGATGGGGGTGGCTCAGGAGCTAAATATGACAAGCAAGAAGAAAGGAAGGGAAAGGAATGGAAAGGAATATTAGGAAAGATTATACGAATGATAGTTATGTGATAGATATAGTAAGGAAGGCTGAGAAAGGAAATCACACCAGGATGAAAGTGTTATGTGACAAAATTACTTAGACTGATTTGGCCAAAATAGATACAAAAGCTCACAGTACCTTGGCCTTTATGCCAAGATGTTGTAACCCAAAAATATTTACCCAAGACAAATTTTGAAGATTTTATCTATATGTAAATCTCTTGCTCCTCCTAATCCATTGAAATAAACATTGGAGGTTGTTTTTGAGTGAACATGTTCTTGACAGAAATTAAGAATCTGTTAAACTAAGAACCAACCTGCAACTGTAACATTGCTACTGGTTGAATCTTGTCCAGATGGGTTCGTAGCTAAACATGAATACACCCCACCATCATCTTCCATCGCCTCTGGTATTCTAAAGACTGCTTCACCACCTCTGCTTGTAATTTCAAATGGTACCTCATTCTTGAGGGGAGTACCATCTTTATACCATGTAGTCTTCGGAGGTGGGTACCCTCCTACTTTACATTTTAGTACCAATGGTTCACCATCAGGAAGACTGAGCTCTGGCTCCAGTCTAGAGGTAAAGTGGGGTTTAGATGGGGGTGGCTCAGGAGCTGGATTAGAATGAGGAAGGAGTGAATGGAGTATAAATAAAGACAGGAAGAGAGCTTGAGGATGAAAAGTTACCAATGTTATTA